>JAUPMG010044849.1:0-14118 GCA_031762675.1 Pachysandra terminalis | reverse complement strand
TAACTCCTGAATGCCCCTAGCATCGTCACCAGTTATAACAATATCATCAACATAGACAATTAACAGAATCTTACCCGTTATAGTGTGTCTATAGAAAATCAAATGGTCAACACCACATCTCTGAAAGCCGAATTTTGCAATCACATCACTGAACTTGCCAAACTAAGCGCGAGGAGACTTTCAAACCATAGAGAGATTTTCTTAGCTTGCAAACCAGACTACTAGACGACTCCCCCTGTGCAACAAACCTAGGTGGTTGCTCCATGTAAAGCTCCTCTAGTAGAGTGTCATTAAGAAACGCGTTCTTAACATCCAATTGATGTAAGGGCCAGTGTTAGGTGGTGGCCAAAGAGATGAAGAGACGGACAGAAGCAATCTTAGCCACTGATGAAAAGCCTCTGAATAATCAAGGCCATAGACTTGAGTACAACATTTTGCAACAAGTCTTGCCTTTAACCGATCCAGTGTGCAATCGGGATGAACTTTAATTGTACACCCAACGACACCCAACCACTGACTTTCTACTAGTGTCCTTTAGAGCAATCATTTCATCTTGCATAGCTTGGTTCCAACCAGAATGAGTAAGTGCCTCCGAAACAGAATTAGGAATAGAAATGGCAGATACGGATGCAATAAAGGAAGAAGAAATGGGAGATAAATTATCATAAGAGACAAAGTTAAAAAGAGGATGAGAAGTAGTACAAGAACGTTTACCCTTCCGGAGAGCAATCGGAAGGTCTAAATCTATCTGTTCTAGAGGAGATGATGGCGGAGCCGAAGACGCGGAAGGCAGTGGCAGAGCAGCGGAGTCCGATATAATCTCTGGGGGCGAGGGGCGAGCGACGAGCATAAAACTGCAAATTAGGTCAAGACAAACGGGTTGAAACATTAAGGATAAGTGGAGCTGTAGTGGTGACAACTGGGACGGGCAGAGGTACGGGTATCATAAAATCAGGATCAGTAGCAGAATGTAACTCAGAATAAAAAGGGGTAGACTCAAAGAAGGTGACATCGACGGATACAAAGTATCGGTAAAGAGAAGAACTGTAACACCGGTACCCTTTTTAGGTCCTAGAGTATCCTAAGAAAATGCACCGAATGGACCGAGGATCTAATTTGTTAATGCCCGAGGACAACTGATGGACAAAGCATACACACCCAAAAACATGAGGAGCCACCGGAAAGAGTGACTCAGTAGGAAACATAGTAGAATGAGGTGTGTGTCCACTAAGAATAGAAGATGGCATACGGTTAATTAAATGACAGGCAGTAAGGACAGCATCCCCCCAAAAAGATTTTGGAACACGCATTTCAAGCAAACTGTGTGTGACTTCTAACAAATGTCTGTTCTTCTCTCGGCAACACCATTTTGTTGTGGTGTGTGAACACAGGAAGACTGATGGAGCATGCCAAAGTGTGCCATATAAGTGCTGAAAGGATCAGAGAAATATTCCCATGCATTATCACTTCGAAGGATATGAATAGAGTAATCAAATTGAGTTTTAATTTCTGCACAAAATGCACAAAAGATAAAAAATAATTCGGAACGATTTTTCATTAAGTAAAACCAAGTTATTCGAGAAAAATCATCGACAAAGGTAATAAAATACCGATACCCCTTTTTGGAGGTTACACGGTGAGGGCCCCATACATCGGAGTGGATTAACTGAAAGGGACTAGGCGCCCATTTATTGACTCGGGGGGCAAATTGAATACGATGATGCCTTCCCAACTGACATGACTCACACTTTAAAGATGTTAAGGAATGTAAACTGGGAACTAAAAGCTTCAAATTAGCTAAGGACGGGTGACCAAGGCGGCAATGGATCTGATGAGGAGATATTGTAGCAGGACAGGCAGTGGGGGATGGAGTGACAGGATCGCCATCAAAGTAGTAAAGACCATTAGACTCATGCCCGATGCCAATTGTCTTCCGGGTCGCCAGATCCTGAATAAGAACAGAATTAGGAAAAAAAAAAAATATCAGTTAAGATCCTTAGTCAATTTACCAACAGATATTAAATTAAATGAAGAATGTGGTAAATACAAAACAGATTATAAGGATAAAGATAAAGAGGGTTGGACAGTCCAAATTCCTTCAACAAGAGTAGACAACCCATCTGCTAAAGTAACTGGGGAAGGAATGATGACAACTGGAGAGATGTAAAAGGACTAAATATAATTGTTAAGTGGTTAGTAGCTGCAGAATCAATTATCCATGGGAAAGAACCAAAGGCTATGCAAGCAGTAGGTGTACCTCCTCTCGGTGCTAGGGAAGTAGACGGAGTAGAGGCCTGGTGAGATGCCTGTAACTGAAGAAGCTGAGAGTATTCCTCTCGAGAAACAGTAACAGTATCTACAGTAACTAGAGCAAGAGAGTATCCAGGGTCAGAAACAACAGCATTCGCAACCTGAGGACGTCCATGGAGTTTGCATCATGTTTCCTTGCTATGCCCATCCCGGGCGCAAAAAGAGCATTGTCTGGTCTGACCTCTACCACGTCCGGTGCGGCCACCACGAGATCCCCCGCTATGTCCTTCACGGGTGGAACCACCCCTACCAAAAAATTGGAGAGGGGTTTGACTAACAAATGCGGAATGATCAACAACCGGAGGAGGTGAGGGTGGCTCGCAGGGGGTGCTTCGTAGAATACGCTGATAGGTCTCAGCAAAAGAGGGAAGAGTAGTACTACCAAGTATCTGAGATCGAATCGGCTCATATTCAGATTTCAAACCAGCGAGAAATTTCATAACCAACATTTTTTCCCTCTGTTTCTGTTGTTCTTGAACACTGGTAGTCAATGGCATAACGTTATTCAACTCCTCATGTAACCTTTTAAGAGCAACGGCTGGAGGTTTTGAGATCTGGTTTGAGAAAAGAAGGGTTGCGACTAGGTTTAGAGAAAAGAAGGGTTGTCGCTGGGTTGAGAGAACCTGCAAAACAGATATGCGACTAGGGTTAGAGAAAAGAAGGGCTGCAGCTAGGGTTAGAGAACCTGCAACACAGATCTGCGGCTAGGGTTAGGAAAAAAAAAGAAGCAATTCCAGAAAAATATAATATAATATAAGATCTGAAAACCCTAGAAAAGTACTCGTGAACAGTAAGAAATCCCAGAGATGGGAGGCTTAGTACTCGTGAATAGTACCCTGATAAATAGTAAGCAATCCCAGAGACAGAGATGGGAGGCTCTGATGCCATGTAAATATGAAGAATGAATAAATTATATTCAACTTACTTATGAATAAAGAATACAAGGAGCCTATTTATAGGTTAGCACTTAACCTATATTTCTAACACTTAACCAATGTGGGACAACCATATAGACACTTCACATATTTACCCTTTAACAATCCCCAACATTCATGTCTCATTCAACAAATCTAGAACATATTTCCTATGAGATAAGCAGAAACAACAGCATTTGCAACCTGAGAAGGACGTCCGTGGAGTCTAGGCCCATCCCGGCCGCAAAAAGAGCACTGTTTGGTCTGACCTCTACCACGTTCAGTGCGGCCACCACGAGGTCTCCCGCCATGTCCTCCACGGGTGGAACCACCTCTACCAAAAACTGGTGGAGGGGTCTGAGTAACAAGTGTGGAATGATCAACAACCGGAGGAAGTGAGGGTGGCTCGCGTGGGGTGCTCCGTAGAACACATTGATCGGTCTCAGCAAAAAAGGGAAGAGTAGCACCACTAAGTATCTGAGATCGAATCGGCTCATATTCAGATTTCAGACCAACGAGAAATTTCATAACCAACATTTTTTCCCTCTGTTTCTGCTGTTCTTGAACACTGGTAGTTAGTGGCATAACGTTATTCAACTCCTCATGTAACCTTTTAAGAGCAGCAAAGTGCTCTGTAATGGACGAATCAGTCTGTTGCAGCTTGAAATACTGAAAAGAGAGATCATACATGCGAGTCAAATTGCTAGAATAAAGGAGGTGGACATACTCCCAAATCTCCTTACACATGCCCAGGTGATTGCACATATCCGCAATCTCCGATTCCATAGAGTTCCATAGAACAGTAACAATCTGAGCATCTAACGATTTTCATGCCCTAATGGCCTTTTCATCATCGGATGGAGCAGAATCAGTGAGATGCGCGTCATAGCCTAAGCCAGTAAGGGCCATAGTAATGGAATTGGACATTGAAGGAAGTTGTTACCGTTCAACTTCCGAGTAGTGAGTTGGGTGATAGTCTTGGACTCTATAAGTAAACACAAGAAATTCAAACAGATCTGAAACTACGAAGAGCAGCGGCTGGAGGTTTTGAGATCTGGTTTAAGAAAAGAAGGGTTGTGGCTAGGTTTCGAGAAAAGAGGGGTTGTGGCTAGGGTTAGAGAACCTGCAAAACAGATCTGCGGCTAGGGACAACACATCCGTGGGATAACACAAGGCACACCGAGGCAAACACACACCACACACATCCGTGGGAGAATAAACACAGAAACATACCACCCCTGGGATTCGAACACTCGACCTCCTGCTTTGATACCATGTAAAGATGAAGAATGAATAATTATATTCAGCTTACTTGTTGAATAAAGAATACAATGAGCCTATTTATAGGTTAGCACTTAACTTATACTTCTAACACTTAACCAATGTGGAACAACTATATATACACTTTACAGATGTACATATTTATCCTTTAACAATTGTTATTTTTGTTATTATGATAACAAATTTTGCATTTTTTTAATTTTATTGTTTAATTAGTTCTATTCATGTTTCTTTTAATATGATGCATTGTGATCAATTGATATGTTCTTTTGACTTGTAAGCACTAAAATCTTATGCATTCCCATAAAGGCATGCAAGAAACCTTGTTGGTTGTTACATGATTAATTCATCAAATTAGGTTTCTATAATTTCTTCACCTGATTTTTTATTGGAATTCATCTCATTTTAAGTTTCTTATATTTAATATGTTTGTTGATCATCGCATTAGGCTATGTTAGTAGGAAACGTGTCATATTGATCATTTTTAAAGAAAATGCTGTATACGTTGGTATTAAACTTATTGTAAAGTATTTAGGAATTGTGTAAATCAAATTGCTTCAAAACTTGTCTCCTAGGCAACCGCCTAATCGCCTAGGCTATGGGCAGGTCCATCGCCTAGCTTCACCTAGGCATTTTAACAACCTTGCCCAAGAATATTCTTGGCAAATTAGAAAAAGTCCAAAGGGTTCTTGTGGAATCGTGGAAATAATAAAAAGGTGCACTCTTAATTGGTCAAACTTTGTCAACCAAAACATAAGGGGAATTAGGGAACAAAAAATGAACATCTAAAATTTGTGCCTCTTAGCCAAGCTAGCATGGAAAATCTACAAACAATCAAATCAGTTCCTTTCAACTCTTTTGAAGGCAAAGTATTTTAAGCATGCATCACTGCTGGAAGCTCCAACCAAGAAACAATGTTCTTGGAGTTGGAGTATTCAAGCAGGAATAGATGTCTTAAATAATGGCCTTCGGTGGAGATTAGTAATGAGGAGGTATTACTTTTTGGGAGAACAGATAGATAGATGATAGCCCTTTCCTAAGTGAAACAATCATCAGTGCTCACCTGATTAACAGACAGGAAAAAGTCATTTTTTTTATCAATCGACAAAGAGACCAATGGAAAGAGTATCTTCTGAAACAATACCTCCCCTTGGGAAGTGTTGAAAAGATTTTTGGATGTCTAATCCCCTTAGATTTTGAAAAATAAGACCTTGCTTGGACATTCAGTACAACAGGGGATGTGACAGTCAGCACAGCATGTAGCAAGCTTGCTCACTGATCCACTTCAACTGAAGGATGGGAAAGGATCTGGAGATGGCCCATACAAAATAAAGTCAGAAATTTCCTATGGGAGCTTGCCAAAGGCATTCTACCAACCAAATTTTCGTTGTACAAGAGGAAACAATTTTTAGATCCAATATGTCCGAGATGTGGAAGTCATGAACAAACAACTGAGCATCTTTTGTTTAATTTCCTATTGTCAAAAAAATATACAGCCTAGTGGAGTCATACTTTCATATTACAATCACGATCGAGCAGATAACCCTCAATGGTTGTTGTAGATTCTTAATGTAAAAACAAACGGACACTCTTGAGTTGTGGAAATTCTTTCCCCACAAGTCTTGTGAAATATTTGTAAGAAAAGGAACAACTTCATTTCACAGGAAACATTTGATCCAAGTAAAATATTTCATTCCGCTATGTATCAGTCTGAGGAGCTGAAAGCCTGAAACAAGTGACTGAAATGAGAAAAGGACTCAACAGACCCAAAGTAAATCCAAAAAAGGAAGTATGGCTAAAAGTGAAACCCCCAATTAAGGTTTTCTGAAACTAAACACTGATGGATCTAATTGTTGCAATACAGGAAAAACAGGAGCAGGGGGATATAGCTCAGATCTGAAGAAGGAAGATATGTGGCAGGGTTTGCCAAGGCAGTGGGAACTACTACCATTGTTTCAGCTGAATTGTGGGCTCTTAGGGAAGGCAAACTTGCTGCTACTCAGAGGACCAGGAAATTGATTGTTGAAAGTGATTCAACAACCACAGTAACTATGCTTCGACGACAAACCAAACCTCCATGGAATCTGAAATACTTACTTGATAATTGCATGTATTTTTGGGCTTTTTGAATGTTTATCTGTAGTGCATAATTACAGGAAAGTGATATGTGCAGCAGATTTGTTGGCTAAGTATGCCACTCAGAACAAATGTAATAGTGTGTACTTAAGTAGGAGTCCACGGAACTTATGTAATGTATTATTTTGGGGCTTGATTGGGAGGCCTCAGTCTCGGTTTGTTGTACTCGGTTAATTATTAATATGAAGCTTTTGTTCTTTGATTAAAAAAAAAAAGTAAATTGAGTTGTCAATTTCCTGCTTTTTGAATGAATATAGACAACTGAATTCGTGCAAACCAGAGAATTCTGAGCTATGCTTTGTTTTATATATATATTTTGAAAAAAGAAAAAGGACAATAAATTTTTATCATAATGCATAGTAAAGGAGCTACTGTATACCTTTAATCATCAGATGGTAAGTCCTCATCCGAGGCACTTTCCAGAAATGAGCCTAGAGATTTCCTCAAAAGGCTGAAAGACTTGTTGTCCTGTGTTACAAGAAGAGTTTGAGTTTAATCTGATCAGGAATCAAGGAAAAAGAGAATAAAATGAAAAAGAAAGAAATAAAACAAAGGTAAACTTTTACAAAGTAAATCTATCAGATTACCTGCTTTTTCCTCTTTAGAGACTCTTCTGCTGCAGCAATTTTATCTGCACAAGCTTTCTCTAATTCAGAAAGCAGTGTCTTCTCTCTTTTCCCTGAAGACCAAACCATAAGTTAAGGCTGCAGGAAAAATGAGACCCATGAAAGAAAGGGAAATGGTTCTGTAACTTACGTTGTTGTTCATAGCGGAGGAACAACTTTTCCTTCTCTTCTTCAAATTTGGAAAATATGTCTGTAATAGTAACAGCAATTAGCCTCACAAAACACAGCCAACAAGAATAGTTTGAAACTGACTTTTCAATTAAAGTTTGATACACTAGATGACAGGGGGGCTATGTGGCTGACTCTGATCAATTACAAAAGCATCATTGCAAGTCACTCCGGTGCAGAATTAGTCAAATCATGGAATGCGATTCTCAATATTTCTTAGTCAAGTAGGAATTGGTGAAAAAGGCTGACATATTTTTAGAAGTGCCACATTCCAGCAGTAAGGATGATTTCATTGATATGTTCATTAAAAGGTGTTAAGAGAGAAACTGAAAGAAAAAGAAAACTTTCTGAGAATGGTTTACCTACAAATGAAGGGATATCATAAATCAAAAATGTTTGGTGCAGAGTTGTTGCAAAATGTTAATAATACTTCTTGTCTGGATAAATCAGCTAGTTAATTTTCAAAGCCCTTAGAGTTTTGCTAGTGTAATAAAATATTGCTTTCAATCATCGTTTTAAACAGTTTGAACAGATTAGAAGGTCATATAGTTGGTGACGTATATAAGAATACTGCAAATTCAATTGGCTAAAGCTTCCTACAGGATTTTCTTACTTGACTAAGAAATTTCTCATCTGAAAGCTCTCACATGTAGAAAGCTCTCACATGTAGAAAGAACAGAAAATAGATGGCCACTTCTTATCTTAAATATTTCAGTTGCTCTCATGTCATAATCAGAGGTGTATGTGTACAAATGCTTTTAGATGAATGATATAGAACAGCAGTATCCAGATACCTTTAAAAGCCTGCAACTGTGCAGCTTTCTCCTTGCAAAATTTCTCATGAGCTGTTTGGAACTTGACAGACTCGTTCTTCAGGGCACATTCACACTGCAACTCATCCAATTAGAATCTGTTTAAACTGAAAAATATGTACCACATCTGGACTCCACCATTGAAAATCTACTATAAAAGATTCCCATTTTACACACCTCCTTCGAGCTCTTTGAAAGAGCTTTTACAAAAGTCTGCCTGTCAGTGAATGAAACAAGAAAAACCCTTAGAATCAGGAATTTGTTTCATGCACATAGACGATTAAAGGATAAATCAAAAACTTGAAATAATAGAGCTGATTCAAAAACCATGGAAACATATGATTCATTCTCACCTCTCCTTCTCATGTTTTGACTTTGCTTCGTCTAGCATAGACTTGACCTCCGCAGCCACACTGTTTTCACCAAAGTACCATTATTAGTCATAATTGTACTAAGTCATGAACTCTTACAACAGTTAGGATCACAACTGCCAATACTAGATCCATAATTTTTGCACGTACTTGCTAATTCCGTCCCTATAACCAAACTAAACAATATTGAAATAAAGTTGTAATCACAATGGACTGACATCGAAACCAAAACATTGTAGAGAAGCAGATCAACCAGTCAACTTGATTATAGAGATCAGTGGAATCATATCAGGGGGAGAAGTCCTAGAGAGGACTTTAAACGTTGATAGTAAGGATTATGCATATTTATGTCTCTATGATCTCTATGATCAATTCTTTAACAAAAACAACACCAATATGCTTTATCCCTACTCATTGGGTTCGGCAACAAGAATCCTATTCCACCATCCCAACTGTTAAAAACCATATCTTCAGTCAGATTATATGTATCTAAATCATCTCTAATCGAGTCCATCCAAGTCTTTTTGGTCTCCCACTTGTCCTTTAAATCGTTCAATATGCATCCCTTGCACCTTTTCACTGTTGCCTCCCTAGGTCTCACTTCACATGCCCAAACCATCTTAACCTACTTTCCCTTATCTCATCTCCTATTTGGGAAAATCCTAGGTTACTCGAATATACTCATTCCTTACCTTATCTTTCCCAATATTCCCCACACATTCATTCATCTCAACATCCTTATCTCAGCAACAACTATCATATGAATATGTTGCTTCTTTGATGTCAACGTTTTGCTCCATGCATTATAGAAGCCCTTTGTTGTCAAAATCTTATAATTTATTCTATGAACCTTACAACTAGATACGATATAACCCTAGGCCGATTTAAATCAGTAAAAATCAATTTATGTTTAAATCGTACAATTCATACATTGAATCTTGCAATTTATAATTTAATTATATGATTCAAATAATTTGACTTTACAACACTAAAAATGTCAATTTCCATTTTTAATGAAAACTTCCCTCTTTTTTATTTTCTGTTTTTTGTTTAATCCTTTATATAGAATATAGTACTCTAAAATGATTAAATATACATATGAAAAGAAACATAGTCATACTTGTTTTAACAGTTTTTGTAAGACAAAACTCAAAATCTAAGCCCCACACCCTACTTCTATTAAAATCACTATGAACTTTAGAATCAATAATTCAAAATTGTGATTCGATTCTAAGTGGTCCCTAATGACTTTCGATTGAAATCACTGTTTAACAAGCTTGAGCCAGCCTATTAGTTGTCCTATAAAATTTTTTGTTTAGCTTGAGTGGAACACTCTGATCACATAAAACTCTAGAAGCACTCTCTACTTATCTCATCCAGCTTTATTCTATTTGCATTATATAACATAGAACGTCAATCTAGAGAAATTGACTAAAAAACAACATACAGGTAACTTGAATGCTTACACTCCAACAGTCTGTACAAGAGAAAAGAAAAGCAGAATGAATCGTAAACATGCAATCTCTCATCCGATATTGGAAAAAATGAAAAATAAAAATCTATATATTTATCATATAAGGAAAATAATAAAATGAGGATTCTCCGTATCCAGAGTAAAAACCATAATATCATAGATAAACAAGAGAACTTGTAAGTTCACTGAAAAAAGAAAACACTCAATCACCACATGCTTCGTAAATCTGAATGAAGACGAAGCTAGAAGTACATACAAAATAAGAATCATGAACTCAAACAATCACACAAATCTTGAGCTACTGCTCAAGTCTGCAAATTCCCCGCGCAATCGCTTCAGAACTTACTGAAAAACCAGAAATTACCTCATGATCGTCGATTCATTCTTCTTCTGTCCGTCTTTCTGCGCTTTCTCTCTGATCAGATGAAGCGCCGTGATAATTCCCTTGATATCACTGGAACTCAACAAATTTTACAACAGATCTTCCAAAAACAAAGCATCAGAAACCTTGAAGACATTCAAAAACAAACCTCGAAAGTTCAGGATCGAAATCCTCTTCGCTTCGCTTTCTCTTCTCCGTTTTGAACGATTCAGACTCCTTTCCTCGACTCTTGCTGCTTCCTTTCGCTGCAGACATCGAACTTACACGGATAGATCAATGAAACTTCAAATTTTCAGATCGAAACGCACATTGAAGATTCTCGTGGAAATTCCAGAGCTTCTGATAACTTCTAAACTATCATTCCTTTTAATTTCCGTTCTCTTTGCAGCGCGCGCGCTTAAAAACTGATTTTTCAATTGTGGAGCCCTCAGGGTTTTCGCTATTTATACTTGACAAGAGCAGATTATTAAAATACCACTTCATGATTACAAATGCCTGGAGGCCCTGGACAATTAGTATCAGAGCTGGTAATAACGGAAGGACAAAAATGTCAATCTACAAAGCAATTATCCGCCGCTCCTCTGAGGCCGTTTTGGCGGGACACGGTCGGCAAAGGAGGACATGAAAGCTTCGGGTTCAAGCTGAAAGTCTGCTTCACCGGGCTTAGTTGCTTGGTAACTTGGCTTTTTCTTCCAGTGGTTATGATGCTGCAAACCCAAATCTCCACGTGGTAAGGACCCCACCCTCTCAATATATATATATATATATATATATATATGTTGGATATTAGTGATGGGTCGACCAGTTTGGGACGATCCGGACGTCTTACTTAATGGGATGTTCATGTTTAGTTAGAAGTGTAGATGAAAATAATTAACTCTTAATTAGATTAGGAGATAGAGCCGTAGGAGGAATAGAGTTGAGTCTTCTATAAGTAGAAGACTCCTCCTTCGTACCCATATAGCAATTCACGTTTTGGTGTGTGTTTTCTATATTCTCATCATCTCTACTTTCCTTTGAGATTTAGGCTTGTTATTAGAGTTTCATACCACAGCCCTAGGTTGATTGAGTGTGGACATCCCTGTGTGGTTCTAGTCATCACACATACACCGATGTAGAACGTTTTCTGGTTCGATAGAAAGATCTTGTGGGCATGTTTTTTTGGGTACTATCTGCAATGGGTGGCTCAGCAGTAATGCCAAAGCTAGCAAATAAGTATATGTCAGCATCTATTGCGACATTGGTCAAGACCTTAAGTGGGTCGTCACAAGGCACCTCGTCTGGTATGGGGAGTATGAGCACATTTACGATGATGATGATAAACAATACAATCCGGCTTATGCACGTGGTAGGTGACCTCTCGACACGAGAAAAATGAGCCTCGAGATTGGCTATCCCACAGACAAGCAATGAACCACCTAGTAGATTATCGGAGAAGAATAGCCTCATTCTCTCTGGAAGAGAGAGACTGACAAATTTTGTAGAAAAACCTCCCTCCTCACCTACTGTGCTCAGTGCAATGGTGTCAAAAAATGGTGTATCATCGGTATTCATATCATCTAGGGCATCTTCGCTAGGCAAGTCATCTTTGCAAGCAGCATCAATACCTCCAGTTGTGCAAGATTCAATCTTGGCATTATACACATCTGAAGCATCATGTGACTATCGAGTCACACTTGCCAGAATCACTAAAGTGGACGGCTCACGGTCCATCCTATCCAACCTGCTGCTCTCCTCGTCAAATGACATAATACAGGCTTGCTTACCAGGACGAGAACGACCACCTCCTTTGTTGGCATCTATAACTTGTGATTTGGCAAAATATTCGAACATAGTAAGAGAACCAAAGTTTGAATACAAGTGCAATATGGAAAGAAAGTGTTACTTACAGTGAGACCCAACACCAGCAAAGTCACACGCGTAGTGGGAGGAGCACTGGAGGAAGTCGTTGGATGAGAAGTTGCCTTGGCATGAGAGCCACGACCTGAGATGATGCTTAGATCCTGTAATGACCTAAAAACTTAACCTCAAGTAATTAGGATTAGTGATGTGCATAACTTCAAAATAATTAAACTAAGTCCACTAACAGCCTAGGTTAAGCCCATTAAACCCCTGACCTCAGAAAGTTAAGTCAAGTAAGAAAGTAAATAAAATTAGATGGCCAACCTGAAAGACCAGCTGAAAATTTAGGGATTTATTAAGATTTAATTAATTATATTCGTAGACTTCTGAGATCCAACTCAGACTCAATAACAAAAGCCCTCTATCAGAGATCATAAATACGACCAGTCGAGAAATATAGTGCCAAAAACCCTGTTTTGCCCTTAAGTATTGGCACTATTCACAGGTTGCCTATAAATAGAGCCTTAAGCTCATAAAACACAAATTTTCCTTTCTCTCTTCTCTCTCTTGGAAATTCTGGAGCCATGAAGGGGATTTGGAGCTCAAAGATGATCTTCCAAGCTCCGGAATGCACTGCAACTCAACTCCGACTCACGCGACTACACCCCGAGTTGAGTAATCTCCTTTGATCGTGTATTTCAGTTGTGTTTTAGTATTTTGACCTAGGAGAGGATTGATTTCCTCATACCCTCCTTCTCCTATGGGTTTAAACCTTTTCATTTGTTGTATGTGGTACCCTGAACATCAAACCAACGTATTTGACATGCATAAGGTAAAACCTAACCCTAGATGTAGAGAATAAGGGAGAAAAACCTAAATCTCTACATAAAACCAAATAGAAATGTTATTGAATCATAATCAGACCTTCCTAGAGGTAAAACCTAAATCCCAGTGAAAATTCAATCTCAGAAGACCTTCCCCAAGCTTCGGCGCACCGACGAGGTCGCCGAATCTCAGAGACCAAATAAGAGTCTCGGGAATTATCACTGAAGATATTTAGGCGCACCGAATCATGGTTTCAAGGGTCGGCCGATACCGGTCCGTACCGGCCAGTCCGGTTCCAACCCGCGATACAAGCCTTTGTATCGCCTGGTTATGGACCGGCGGTCTGGTGACCGGTTCCGCCGGTCCGGCCGATCCAACCGGTCCGGCGACCCGGTCCGGTCGGTCCAGAGCGATCTGAAATTTTAAATATTTATTTTTTATTTTTTCTGTACCGGCCGGTACTGGTCCGTACCGGCGATCCGGATCGGAATCGGTCCGGCGACCGGTTCCGGTATTTAAAACCTTGCATCGAATAGGTCGTCGAAGCCTCCTTTAGGCGAGCCGACGAGGTCGCCGAAATATAAAGTGACCAAACCAACTTGACTTCTCGTCTATCAAGACCCAATTGGACCAAACCCCGAGGTGTCAATCCATTTCGCACACTTTACCACATTTAGGCAAGTCGAGAGGTCGCCGACGTCCCCGCCGAGCCACTCCACAGGTCCAATTGGAGTGATTCCAACGGGAGCGTGTGTATCTTGACTAGTTACACGTGTCTAGCCTATTTCCGGGTCAGTTAGACCTCTGTTGTAAAATCCGACCTCTCAACCCGAAAATCTAGTCAGACTAGTTGGGCCAAGCATTAGGAGTCTTCGGGAAAATGGGTAAGCATGACCCCCAAACCTTCCTATTAGCTTAGTACCATCATAATACACATGTTGAGATGTAATTGAATAATGAAATGCTTCATTTACTTG
>JAUPMG010044838.1:0-14119 GCA_031762675.1 Pachysandra terminalis | reverse complement strand
CTCGGAAGTATAAACCCTTGCCTGATCCTCGCTACCCAAGACATACCCAAGAACCAGAATCAAAAGATGAACAAAATTTCATGTCTAATAGTCAAAGGCTCAAATGCAAGATACCTAAACATTCCCTGTCGATACAGATGAAAGAAAAGATGCCCTCCATTTATAAAATCCAGGATCAGATAGAGCTTAGACTTTGTCTGTAAAAAAAAAATGCCAAAAAGGAGTGAGAATGTAAAAAAAGTGTGTTCCAGAACAAAACATATATGTGTGTGTGTGTGTCTGTGTGGGAGAGAGAGAGAGAGAGAGAGAGAGAGAGAGACCAATGGAAACAGAAATTCCAATCAAAACATGAATGCAAACCATAGGCAAAGAGGTCTTTTCCATGAGCATTTCAGATCTGTATACATACTGGATTCTTGTAATTACAACTCATGCTTACATTATATCCACTCTATACATAGAAAAGCATATTCATATCCTCATAATTGATCTAATTCCTCATCCATTCTATCTTACAATTATGCAGGAGAATATATGAAAACCATGCAGCCATTGCAAGCATGCTCCCAAACTCCCAGAAATTGACAAATATATCACCAATGCATGAGCAGCTTCACATTGGGTTTTTACGGCAGAAAGACTGATTGTATCATCGGTATGTGACTCAAGGAGTCCATGGTGACCGTCAGATACACGTACTGTAAGGTTGATCAATTTTTCCCGTGTGCTAAAAAATAGGTCAAATGCTGTGCAGTCAACAGTAGATTTAAGTCTTCTATGGACAAATGGGTTAAATTGACATTAAATAATTTCTGATTGACTAGTGGGAAACGAATTTCGTTTTGTTCTCATGATTTAAGTTTTCCCTGCATTTGAACTTTCCTCTTTTCTTTTCTTCTTCAAAGCTCTCCACGTTGCTGCTCTCTACCTGCCCTTGTTACCGGCAAGCACCGAGTCCGCCACCGTCATCATAATTCCGGTGCTCATACTTCCGATGGTTTCTCCTTCTCAGTCAATGGTTTGGGTGATCATTCACAAAGTCCAGTCAATAGTTGCCTTTTATGACCATTGTGGTCTATCCAAGTTAGTTGAACTTGAGGTTTACTTTGACTTGATTGCCCACTCGTGTCATATTCCTCTCCTACTCTTCTATTCTTTCTCCCTTATCTGAGAGCATTTTGTTAGCCTGAGATCCTTGCGATCTCAGCTTTTGGATCTCGTATGGGATCCGATCAAGCCAAGGCTAGTTCTTTTCCTTCTTTTTTTTTTTCTTGTTCTTTTGGCTACTTGCTCTTGTATTGATCCTTGTTACTGTTGCCATGGGATTACAAGCCCACTCTAGAGTCCTCTTTGTCCTTTTGGCCTTTGTCAGTCTAGTGGCACTTCTGGCCTCTCAGATGTAAGCTCATATTTTGTTCAATAAAATTTCTTATCAAAAAGAAGAAAAAAAAAAAGCATATAACTATATAAGATATCTCCATACATCTATTAGGTGCTTCATTACCCTCCTAAGCATCTATTTGACCTTTACTTCTACCATGAAAAAAAAAAGGACCCTTTTAACCAAGAAATACCAGATGCACAAATCTTTTCTAAACCAGTATGAAATAGTCTTTTTTTACCAAGTAGAATATACAAACACCTCTCTTTCCTTCTCTATCATCCCCTTCAACATGATAAATAATAGATGAATAGCATATGCATGATAATAATAGATATATGATACATCCTCAGAAAATATTGCACAACACAAGAATGCTCATCTTCATCAACCAAATGCCTTGTCTTGAGGTTGATATCATGGATCCTATTCTGCCATTCCAATATATCAGAAACCATATCTTCAGTCAGATTAAGTGAATTCAAATCACTTCTAACAGACTCCATCTAGGTCCTTTTTGGTCTTCCTTTGGACCTTCTAAATCCTTTAACATGCACCCTCCTGCATCTTCTCATGGGATCCTCCCTAGGTCTTCCCTTTTACGTGCCCGAAACATGTTAACCTACTTTCCTATAATTTATCTCCACTAAGGACTAGTACTAGATTCTTCCAGAAATGTCCATTCCTCACCTATATTTCCTAATCATTCCACAGATCAATCTCAAGATTCTCAACATCCTCATTAGTCATATCAGTAACACATCCTATGGACAATTTACTTTTTTGTTGTCCAGTATTTTGCTTCATACATCATAGCAAGCCAAATAGTTATCGCATAAAATTTTCTTTTTAGTTGGGTGGAATATGTTGATCACATAACACTCTAGAAGTGCCTATCCACTTAAGTCACCAACTTTGATTCTATGTGCAACAACCTCCTCAATGTCCCTACTTTTGGACAATTGCTCCAAAGATAATAAAGTGGTTTATTTTGGGAATCTCCCGGTTCTCAATTATTATCATTACTTCAGCCTCATTTCAATTTGTACTAAAATTGCATTCCATATATTCGGTTTAAACTTAATATATTTTGAAACCTTTTGATTCCAAGGTATCCCTCCACAAGCCCGGTTTTGCATTTACTCCTTTAATTTGGTCCACCAAACTACATTGTCTACAGATAACATACACCAAGGCACATGCTCTTGAATATGAACTATCAATTCATCATTAATCAATGAGAAAAGATAAGGGCTCACAGTTGACCTCTGATATAAACCTATTGTTATTGGAAACTCGTTGATCTCAATACCAACTGTTCTCACAGGATTGCTCATCACTAACAAATACATATAGTACCTTTGTGTCGAGCAATAATAATAACACAGTAAAACAAAGATCCAAACAGTGCACATTATTCAGTAATTTTGATATGGTAACCATTTAGCTAAAAGAGGTAGATTGAAAATATATTTAGGAGAAAGTTTCAGTTCAATTATGGTGATAACAATAAACTGTTACAACGTCATTGAATTTAGTTTCAATCTGTTTTTATAATTAGACTATGATTGAGTCAACTTTGATCAAATATTATCAATCTCCAACGAATTAAATTGAATCCCATCCTAAAGTATTTTCATACATGTTCAGTTTGACTCATATATTTCAACTAGTGCAAGAATACCAGTCAAGGTGTTTACGACTCCAAACATACACAGAACAGAGTAACAACAACAACAACAACAACAACAACATACACAAAACAGAGCAACAACAACAATTCAGTTCAATTATGGTGACAACAATATACTGTTACATCTTCATGGAATTTAGCCTGAATCTGTTTTGATAATTTGACTATGATTGAGTCAACTTTGATGAACTATTACCAATTTCCAACGAATTGAATCGAATCCCATCCTAAACTATTTTCATACATGTTCAACTTGACTCAAATATTTCAACTATTGCAAGAATACCAGCAAACAACAACAGCAACAACAATACAAGGATGATCCAAATTGAAATCAATTCGTTCTGATACCTGGAAAGAATAACGAAGCTGAACGATAAAGGGATGCACTACTTTGGTGAGTATATCCCGCTCGGCCTTCATGTAATCTACATGGTTCTTCTTTATGATGACATCCTTCCTCATCACCTTCATGGCAAAAATCCCATCACCACCACTAGAACTATTATCCTTCTTCCTCACCAGAAATACCTTACCAAAAGCACCTTGCCCAACAACCCTCAAGATCTCAAAATCCCCAGGACCCATCTTAAGACTTGGCTCCTCTTCCAAATCCTTCTCCTCCTCCTCCCCTTTATCAGTATCAATTTGTTCTTCCTCACCATCAGAGCTTTCTGACCCAATCTCTCCCTCATCAAATGTCTTGAAGGGAAGAGAGCTCGACGTGGCGAATCGAGGCGAAGGACCAAGGAGAGAGTGAGATCGAGTGAGTATGATTTCTGGGTCTCGAAGATATGGTGAAGAAGAAGAAGAAGGGTGAGATGTTGGAGGGCCAAAGACCTCCGAGAAATCGAATTCTTCTCCAGATGTGGATGTTGAGGGTGGAATACTCAGCTTGTTAAGCTTTCCTGCGAGGATCAATTGAAGGGTTTTCTTCTGAGCCATAGAAACCATCTTGGGATCAAAGAGAGGTTAAGATCGATGTGTGAAACTAAGAGAGATTGCGATACAAATGAAGATAAACGAATACAATATTACATTACAAAGGAAAGAAGCCAACCGAGAATCACTTCCGGGCGAGCAGTGAAAACGGAGGATCACATCGGTGCAAGTTTCAGAGAGAGAGAAAAGAGAAGATTCCAAACCCTAATTCCTAAAGAAGAGCCCAAGTTGATAACTGGAATTCACAGAGAGAGAAGATTCCAAACCCTAATTCCTAAAGAAGAGACCAAGTTGATAACTGGAATTGCAATTATTTGAGCTTTATTAGCACAAGACAGATTCAGTGAATGATGGATGATCCAATCGAAGAAAACTATTCCATCAAAGTGGCAGCTCAACTTGGAACCACATAAATTATTCTAGGGTTTGTGGCCCAAATTTGTAATAGAAATGATACACTCACATAACTTTAAAACTGATGATCCTAATCCCACTAAAAAGATCAATTTTATCGAAAATCAGATTCATCCTAATAAGTTCAATCATTTCATTTTCACGAAAAAAGTATTTTAGTCAAGCTTTTTTTAGTTTAGTTGGCTCATGGTGGCTAGATTCTAACGTTTATTTGACAAAGATCCCTGCATTAATCGCGTACATAATATTTTAACCTATTTAATGTTCAAATTTTTAAATGTATACAAAAAAAGATGTTAGTTTTAAGTAAATCCCTAATAATGTAGGATGTACGAATGGGCTAGGTCGCATATTATCGAGCCAGCCCGGCATGATTTGGTCTGTGTCCAGACATGGCACGATACGATAGGCTTTATAATGTCATGCCAAGGTTGGAGGACGTTGCCAACGGTACAATGCGGCCCAAGCACAATTGGGCACAAGCCCGATTGAGTTTTTAATAAAATTATAAGGAAAGCACAAAACCCGAGATGACTCGGCACAATATCCCGTGCCGTGCTGAGCCAAGGGGGCCTGGGATTGGGCCTAGGCACGGCCCGGCATGACCGGTTAACTCAGGTTCCATGCTCTCGCTAGAATCAGAAGAAAGACTTGCTCATAAGCTTAAACCCTGATCAAGCATGACACTAGTAACACAGGAACTTGTTCCATAGGCTCCAGTGGTGGGGTTCCAGGTTTTCTGAAGGGAAAGAAAAGGATTCCAAATTCATCTCAAACGCCTACACGGTTGAGCCTGAGGCTTCCCTTCTCTTTGTTTCGGAGGTTTGTGATGGCTTTATAAAGCAATCGTTTAGGTTTCCATTTCACAAACACAATCCACTTCGTTACTGCTACTTCCTTGTTTTAACAATACAAAAGGAATTCCAGGTAAATGTTCACCAAATTCCCCATCTAAGAACAATATAGAAGCAGCAATAAGAGAGATGACTCCAAACAAAAGAATGACGATTATGACACCATTCTCTCTCTCCAATTAAAAACCAAAACTCCTCTTTCTAGAGACACATCTACAGAAACAACAGAGCAAGAAGATGCGTTTCTAACAAATGCCAAAGATACGTAGATCACAAAAAATAGTCCGGAGTCTTGCGTGTGGTGTCCGGCTCTATCTGCCGAGGTGCGGGGTCGAACTGAAGAAAATTCTGATCCATATTGTCGCCGATCTCGAGTATTGCAGCCATGTTCCCGCACCGGTAACAGTAGTTTGGTGCACTGAATACTGTAACCACGTTCTTGTCCTGGAAAAAATGGAGAAAATATGCATTGATATTGTTGAACCATTTGATATAAATTGCTGTGCCTTTCTCTAACAGCTTAAGCTTTTAAAGTAAGTGGTTCTCAACATGGTATCAGAGCGAGTGTTTGAATCCCGGGGTTATGTGTTTGCTATCCCACGGATGTGTTGTTCCTGTGCGAGTGTGTGATGTGTGTTTGCCTTGGTGCCCTATGCTCTTCCAAGGATGTGTTGTTTCTGTGCTGAGCCGGCAAGTACGGGGTGTTGAACCATTTGATATGCATTGTTGTGCCTTTCTCCAACTTAAGTGTTTAGAGTAAGTGGTTCTCAACAGATTAAACCAAACTATGGCAAAAAAAGTAATTGGAGATGGAAGTCCAAAATCACTTGTGTTTTGAATGGGATCACATACCTGGCACCAATTGTAACCTTCCATGACAAGCTGGTGAGCTCTTGCAACGAGAGTGAGCCCATTTGTATGGTTAAATTGGGTAGCAATGTCCTGTCCAAAGGTATAGCCAGCACCTCGAGGAGATATTCCCCACCCGCATCGGTCATCCGGGTCAGACCACAAGAGATCACACATCGGTCCCTCGTGTGGAACCTGCTCAATCAGAAACGAAGAAATTGGAAAGTCATTGAAAGCATTTTGAAGGCAATAGTCAGAAATGCAAAACCACAATAGTTAAAAGGGAGGCAATTTGGGAACGCCCTGTTTAAGTAATTTATAAAAATTACTTAAAAATGAATATCATTTTTTTTCAAAAAAAAAAAACCAACTTTAATGGTTTCAAATGCTTGATATATAAAGTAACAATTTCATTACAATAGTACCGATCGGTTCAACCTTTTTACCAAATATATACTAGCAAATTATTAAAAACTTTATTTCTACTTGAAAGCTGAAAAATAATTTAAAACATCTTAAACATGTAGAAATTTCAATCGTACAGATTTGTAGTGGATAACTGGTTAGATAATTATTAGCTAATGACCTGTGTTGCATAGGTACGGGTACGTGTGTCAGAGTCTGACACGAGTACGAGGTGTCGGATTCGGCAAACCATAAAAAATAGGATTCGAGGACACTGCTATATATTTAAATATTTTTATTATTATATAGTTAAATATAACATAAAAATACAAAATATAATGAGTAATTTAAAATATAAACATATAAATTAATTTTTAAAAACAATTATTTATGTAAATACTATAAATATATTAATATTATTTATTAATATCATTAGAGTCTGTTTTTGTATTTAGTTAAAAAATAAAGTACTAAGTATAATTTTTGTAACTTTAAAGGATAGAAAGTTAATTTAAAAAAATCTAATGTAAATTGAATTTATGAAGAAGGTTATATAGGTCTTTTGACCTAAATGTTCCTTCTTAAACAAGCTTTATGGCCTTGTGTTATAGAAACTTGACTTGCCAGGAAAACAGGTACGCTCCCCCCCCCTCCTCTCTCTCTCTCTCTCGGCTTGCCAGGAAAACAGGTACGCTCTCCCCTCTCTCTCTTTCTCTCTCGGCTTCTCTCTCTCTATCTCTCGGCCTCTTTTTTTTGGTGAGATCTCAGCCTCTCTCTCTCTCTCTCTCTCTCTCTCTCTCTCTCTCTCCTTTGTTCTTGAGAAAATTTGCAAAACCCTAGCTTTTTTCCTTCTCTCTCCCTTTTCCGTCTTCTCTGTGATTTAGTTTTTTTTCTTTTTTTAAATATTGGATTCGGCAAACAGATGGATCTGGATGAATCCGTGGCGAATCTGTGTCCGAATCCGTGTCCACACGTACGAACACGGGATTCGGGCAGGGTTCTGCCGAATCCATGTAACACAGATCTGTGGTAAGATAACTGACACACCGATTTGCCAGGTGTAGTGAAGTGCAGCTGATCTATGGGTTTAAACATAACTATTCAGATCAATAGGTCTTTGTGAGACAACAATTCGGTGGGATTATTCTCGTTTTATAAGCCAATGACATTGTTTGCTACAAGCAACGATCACAATGGGATAGTCGATCTGAAGACACATTTGAGTAAGCACTTTTAGATTAAAGACCTTGGCCACTTAAGGTATTTTCTGCGCATTAAAGTAGGACACTCTTAAGAGTGTAGTTAGTCTTTCATAGAGGAAATATGTAACTGACATACTGGAAGAAACTTGTATATAGGGAGTAAACCAAGTGACACACCAATCATACACAATTTAAAATCTGATGCTGAACAAGGTGAACCATCTGATGATCCGGGATGGTAAAAGTAGAAAGTTAATATAGCTATGTCAGTGTCATATTAAGTCATGTATATGACAGGATTTAAGCCATGTATTGCGAAAACCATGAAACTATTTATATTGCACGCAATCTAAATCCATAAGAGAACCAAGCATATTGGACTGTTATTTCAGTAAAGACTTGGTATTGTCCAAGAAAGTGGTTTCTCCAGAAGCCAGAAATCAGTTGTTGATGCAATTACAAAGGGTGACAAGCGGGGCACAGATCTTATACATGCTCCAGCTTAAGGGAGAATGCTGAGATTGTTGTTATGTGGATCATAGGGTATTTGATTCTGTGTACAATAAAGTCTTTAAGAGTCAAATAATGGTTGGTTTGAAATCTCAAGTATTTAGATTATATCAGAATAGGGAAATGGGTGGAGCTCTTCAAGTGTGACAGGAAGTTATTGGTTTGTGTACGTCTCCCTTCATGGTCCAAATGCCAATCACTACTGTCCACAATTTTTGGCACTTGTTTATATATTTTTATATTTAAAAGAAGCCTCTTTCTGTCTTCTCCTCTCTCCATGATCAATCATATTAATTGAATCCTTTTTTTTTCTTTTTTACTAGTACATCCTAACGTCCTCTCTCTTTATATCTCTTATCCATACTCTACATTATATTATTGATTTTATTCTTCCATTTATTTTTTTTATAAGTAACTTAACCTTTACTTCCTATCTTCATTTTCTGAACTCTAATCTTCATTGTTATTTTTGTTATTATGATAATAAATTTTGTATTTTTAAATTTTATTGTTTAATTAGTTATATTCATGCTTCTTTTTAATATGCTACATTGCGATTAATTGATATGTTCCTTTGATTTGTAAGCACTAAAATCCTGTTGGTTATTACATGATTAATTCATCAAATTAGGTTTCTATAATTTCTTGTTATTGATATGTTCCAAATTCTAATCTTCATTGTTAATTTTGTTATTATGATTTTGTATTTTTAAATTTTATTGTTTAATTAGTTATATTCATGTTTCTTTTTAATATGCTGCATTGCGATTAATTGATATGTTCCTTTGATTTGTAAGCACTAAAATCTTGTTGGTTATTACATGATTAATTCATCAAATTAGGTTTCTATAATTTCTTTACCTGAATTTTAATTGGAATTCATCTTATTTTAAATTCTTCATATCTAATATGTTTTTCGATCATCGCATTGGGCTATGTTAGTAGGAAACATGTCATATTGATCATTTTTACAAGAAAATGGTATATATGTTCGTATTAAACTTATTATAAAAGTACTTAGGACTCGTGCAAATGAATTGCTTCAAAGCTTATCGCCTAGGCAACCGCCTAATTGCCTAGGTTATGGGCAGGTACATCCCCTAGCTTCACCTAGGCGTTTTAACAACCTTGATTCAGTTTGGTTTTGGTTTGACCACTAAACCGCACCAAACAGGCCGAATTACACCCCTAATGTCTATTATCCCACCACGAGAAGCTAGCGTTAAATATCAACAAGAACAATCTGGAAATAGCAGATGCAGCAGGACAAGGAGAAAAAACATTTTATAAGAGAAAAGAACTTATTACTTCTCGGATGGCACATGTGTGGTCTTCCTCATCTTTGTTCTTTTTCCCACGTGGAAAACTCCAGCTTGATCCAGCCTTCCAACCCTTCACTAGCAAACACTGAAAATGGCATATATCATCAATAAGAAAATGATATCACATGGAAAGGAAAACATGACAACGAATATTATATCACTCATTTCAGTAAACTCGAATAGATTTGCAAAATGCACTAAATATTAAACTTCACGCACCTGATGATACTGAAAAAATTTAATGATCTTTTCACTAAGACACACCGCTTGTAGCAAATGCATACAAAATGGTAATTCATTTCAAGGTTGTGGAGTAGATGCTATATTTGTGTAGAATTTCTGGGGACACAAACTGATCTGGTAAAATTTTCCTAGATTTTCTGTAAGACAATGAACATGGTATCCGGTTAAATAGTCCTGGAATATCAAGGCCACCAGGCATGTGACAAGTAATAGATCGAGAAATCCTATCCCTTCGAATTGAACAAATAACAGCAAAACTACCACCAACTACCATTTCAGTTGAAGGAAACTCGCTTCAAGAAATTTGTTGAAGGAACTTGAACTCGTCAGATGTACACTTTTCCCTCGTAGAAAACAGATAAAATCTTATCTAACACTGTGATCAATCAAGTTTTACACACTGAAAAGGAAATCTAGCAGCAGATAAGTTTGTCAATGTTGAAGCTCTAAACAACACCTAGAGGTTCATGATCATCTCCTTTATGACCCGTTTGGATAGCAGGACTATATGGGAATATGCAGGAAAGGCCAACTTTCCCCCAGAGCAATGTTTGGCTGCAAGATTTTGCAGGCAGACACAATTCCTGCAAAAAACACAGGAAATGCAGGAATATGGCTTGTGGTCTTTCAGTTTATACCAAAAATATCCCTTAAACTCACATTTTTCACCAAAATACCCTTGCTTCATTTAACTTTCCCTTTCTTCATATTCTTGCAACATCCAAACACTTGCACTCAATTTTTTTGCATATCACTTTTCCTGCCTATTCTTGCAACATCCAAACACTTGCACTCAATTTTTTTGTATATCAATTTACATCACTTTTCCTGCCTATTACTTTCCTGACTAACATTCCAGCATACTCTTGTCATCCAAACAGAGCCTAAAGGGCCCATCTGTACTTTGCCGTATATTCTTTCATAATCTCATCTTCAAAATGAAAACTTTACATGCATATACAAATGGCACAAAATACATGCATGAGTAAGTTGACTAGTTATATGATGTAGCTGTCATAACTGTTCAGATTGACACAATGCATGAGTCAGAATATTTCATAGCAGTTACATAACAAGATTCAAGACAGTTTTTTATTTTTATTTTTTTGAACAATAACGAAGATTTTATTGCAAGGAAAAAGAGAATGTACATCAGAAACAAGATTCAAGACAGTTTTTAAGACATGTTAAAGTGAATACTCTGAATTTGTCCCAAGAGGATTCACGTTAGCTTAAAGGTTAAAAGAAGCCTGTATTTTATGCTAAAGTACAAGCTATTGATGACACAACTTCAGTATAAAAGACCTTTTCCAGACATCTCTCAGCAGTCCCCCTTCTGCTAATGCTAAGTTAATTCACTTACTAATCCTTTTTTTCTTTCTTATCAAGTAACTTTGTTTGGTTCAGTTGTTTCAAGGTCAAAAATCCATCATTCAAAATGATGTGAGAAAAATAATGGAACTGACAAGATTCTGATAGTGTACTTCCTGGATTGGTGCTGCAATGCTTGTCGATGAGAAAATCCATAAAACTTAAAAAACAGGTTCCAGTAAAGATTAATAGATGTTGGGCATAAGCATGTGCATGTGCATGTGTCACCACATGATTCAAAAAAATAAACTTAAGTATTGCTATGGGAGAAAGTTAATTCTACAGATGGTATCTTACTGAATATGAATGGACAAGAGACTAACTTTTCAGTTAGTGCTCCTTCGCAAGTGACCTTACCCGTTCATAAGATTCATCCAATATGATAGCCCCAGTTACTGGAACTCGAACCTTGTAGGAAGTGAAGTCCTTGTATATGTCATCAATATGTGCAATATAAGGTCTTAGAGCAGCACAGCTATTGAAGACTATAGGAAATCAAGGAAAACAGTACCCAATAGGAGGAAATATGTAGATATTAATATATATATATATATATATACATACATTTAAAATGATCATTTAAGTGACAAAGCAATTGAGCTTCCATGGCGATCATCAGACCACAACTTACAGCACAAGACGTAAAATGAAGTTCATAAAAGAAAAATCACAAGATTGATACAAAAATGCAATCAAATTGAAAGAAATAATCACAAAAAACACAACTAGGACAAAAAATAAAACCATTTGAAAGGTGAACCACTTTTCTTTTGGACATCAAATATGCTGATGTTTCCTTCCTTTTCATAAGATGGTGGCAGAAAAATCGCCACAATATTGTATCAACAAAGTTGTGCACAATCTCAAGATGGTGCAATACTTGCTTCAAATTTCCAAGAAATTTTTTTTCTACCCAGTGCCATGCCAACTATAGAATATTGCAAGCTTAAAACAGAATACGAATACTTGGGTGAGGACATCAGCATGTCAATCTGACAGTGTTGTATTTGTTCAATGGTACTAAACAAGTAGACTAAAAATCAACAGGCTAAATATGAAGTCAGATGACAACCTATCACATTATGGAAAATAATTTCCACTGGACGGTCCAAAATAAGATATAAAACAGGATGGTTAGTAACATAGAATCACATGCATGCAACCTAAACCAATTCTGTAAATAGGATTTCATCTAATGGTGGATCCAACTCTTCTGCATTTGTGCTTATTGTTAAACGAATGTGAGTCGGGAGGAAGAACAGTCATCAGATCACTTGGAACCTAATAATCCTTATTAGATAAAAGGAAAAAAAAATACAAATAGGGTAATTAGAAATGCAAAATTGCACTAAAACAAGCCAAATGCAATACTGCACAGGCAATGTCATAATGGATGAATGCACTATAGTGTGATATCAAATAACATCTAATAGAAAGGTCCAGTAGATCAATCACATAAAAGCTAACACCTCATGCCAGCTTTCTGTTGTCTTCTATAGAAGAAAATAGTCATTTAAAAGCAATTTTTCGTGAAAAAAAAAAACATTTCAACCACAAAAGGCAAAAGAGACACTTATGAGGTAAGTGTGCTTTAATTTGACACAAACAACTGAGTTGTCGAACATTATAACAAACTAGAAAACAGTAGCAAATAGGATACTTAAAAAAGCAAATTCCTTCAGAGAGAGTGACTTCAGTAATGGATTTTGTTCCACCGAGTTGTCCTCGTAGAACCAATGTGCTTGCTCCACGAGAAATAAAATCCTCTCAAATGACTCAAGGTCTTCTTTTGGAACATTCAAAACAAACCGACTGCAGAAATAAGTATTTATCAGAACTAAATTATACAGGATCATCAACCTGAAACACATGTTACAATCGTGAGTATAGGTACATACATATATGATTGAGATGTGCATGTAGAAAGGAGAAGCTTCCTCATGATATGGCATCAAATAACAAACAAAAGTACTCCAAAAGGATATGCAATCAATCAACAAAATGCCTTATGCCAACTGTTGGAGTCGGGTAACATGAATCCCGTTCCATCATCTTAACATGTCAAAAGTTATCTCTTCAGTCAAATTAAGTTTCCCCAAAATCATTTCTGACCAATTCAATCCAGACCAATTTCATCCTCTAGCATTTCTAGACCCTCAAAATTGAATTATCTTGCACACCCACAAAGGTCCCTCCATAGGTCCTCATATACATGCGAAAACCATTAACCATCTCACCTGACTATTTTATCTCCAGCAGAAGCTTCTCTTAGAATCTTGCGGATATCTTTGTTCCTTACTTTATCTTTCTTAATCTTTTCAACCCATGTAAAGACATGCTTTCTTATTTATGAAACCAGATGACAAACAGAAGTATTTTAAGGGGCTAAGGGCATATACAATCAATGAATCAACAATGTGGCTTTATCCCAATTGGGGTTTCCAACACAAAACCTATTCCAGCAAGTCAATATGTCAAAAACCATATCTTCAATTTGATTATGTGCCTTCAAATCATTTCTGACCAACTACCTATTTTTCTTTTAACAATAAAAGATGTAAATTATAGCCATCTTACACATCCTCATATTTCTTTCTTTTACATTCCCAAACCATCTCAACCAACTTTATTTTTTATGATCTATTATGGATATTTCAAAACTATTTCTGATATTTTTGTACCACACCTTATCTTCCTTACCCTTTGCAGATATCCATCTGAACATTCTAATATTAGCTACACTTACCTTAAAAATGTGTTGCTTCTTGACTACCCAACACTCTACTACATGCATGAGAACATTTTACTCCATATAGAAATTTTTTTTTTTTTTATCGATAAAAGTATGGTATATAATAATTTAAAAGCTGAAGAGACTGTACAAAGAAACAAAAAAGAAAGAAAGAAAGAAAAGCATCAAACATATAGACATG
>JAUPMG010044817.1:0-14120 GCA_031762675.1 Pachysandra terminalis | reverse complement strand
AAACATATCAGATAAGTACTCGCGTCCTCTATCGGTACGGAGACACTTCATGTGTCGATCCAATTGGTTCTCGACTTGCACCATGAAGCGTCTAAAGCAATCTAATGCTTCCGACTTGTGGAAAATCAAGTACACATAACCGTATCGCGTGTAATCATCGATGAATGTGATGATGTAGGACTCTCTGTAGCAGGCCCAAACATTGAGTGTTCCACATATGTCAGAATGGACTAATTCTAAAGGAACGTTTTCTCTTACTGCCTTACCAAATGGTTTCCTACATGAATTACCGGCCAAACAATGCTCACAAACGGGTAACTAAACCTTGGCAAGTGATCCTAGTAGACCTACTTTAACCAATCAGATCATCCTCTCTATCCCTATGTGACCTAGTCTAGCATGCCATCTCAATGAATCCGAAATAATAACATCATCATTATGGGAAGTCAAATTAGGAACCAAATTTGCATCACTTGAATTAGGAATATCAAGTTTAAACTGACCATCAGAAATAAATCCCCTACCATATAAAATTGACTAATGAAATGGAGACGCAGTCTCTACTGAGAATAACAGAAAAACCTAGTCTAAGTAACTCTACTACTAAGACGAGACTACGACGAATGACAGGTGCATAGAATACATCATGAAGCATCAATGCTCAGGTCTCTCGCGAATTTGGTAGGTACGTGCGAACTCCTTGCATATCCACACTAGTATTGTTCCCCATGTATACTTTATGACTCCCTGCCGGTATCCGTCTGTAATCCACGAACCCATCTCTCTCTCTGGCTATGTGTCTGCTTACTCCGGAATCTACAATCCAATCAAGACTAGGATGAGCAAACAAAACATTGGTGCAAACCATGCAATAATAGCTAGAGGTTGGGTCAATTCGTACCTTCTTTTGCTCAGTGCAATCACAAGCAAAGTGTCTGAAATTGTCGCAGTTGTAGCAGATCACCTTGGACATGTCTTTCTTTCCACCTCACTTCCCTCTCAGGGGCTTGGTACCTTTCTTTGCCTTAGCTTCTTTCTCAGTTGTTTCCCCCTGTTGGGGCCCCTTACCCTTGCGCTTGCGCCTAGACCTGATTGTCTTGCCCTTCGTCTGTTTGGCTAAGAGCGCAGTGTTGTTAAACCTTGCAGTTTGACGCTCTACCTCGAGCTTAAGATGATGCGAAAAATCGTTGAACTTTTTAATGTTCTCATTGTGCATCATGATTAGCTTCATGTGCTCCCACGAATTAGGTAGGGATCTCCGAACAGCGAGAATCTGCTACTCATCTGTTAGGCAATTTTCTGCGGCTTTTAGATCCCGTATCATAGATGACATCTTCCTAAGATACTCAACCATGCTTACGTTGGGAGCCATCTTGTAGGTCTCAAACTTCATCGTCAATACATGTAATCTGGTAACCGAAATACCAGCGAACGCAATTTTTAGTGTGTTCCACATCTCAAGTGTGGTCTTATAGGCCTTGAATTCGCCAATAAGATCATTGTGCATACTACTCAATATAGTAAAGCGTGCACAACGATCCTTCTTGGCCCAAGCCTGATAGGCCTCCATGTCTTTATGATGTTGGGTAATGGTCTCCTCGTCAGGATAAACTAGGCTATGTGATAAAGTTTTTAGGGTCAGACTCATCGAGGAGATATTGGATCTTCCTATGCCATAGGCCATAGTTCTTACCATCCAAAATCTCACCCTTGTTTAGGTCAGCTGACTATATTCTTAGCGGCCATATCACTACAATTAAAATGTACATATAATTAGCATCTCATATACACACATATTATTGATCTTACACCATTACTAGGACTAAACAGTAATAATAATCTTTTATTTGTCAAATAAAAAATTCACTAGACCATAGGTCATAATGCATAATCATCAATAATACAATAAACTTTTAATATTACTTTTAATCCATAATGTGCAAAACCCTTCTAGAAAAATAGCATAATTTCAACTAGGATGTTATTTATATGTTATCCTCATATAAAAATTCAAATAGTCATGGTATTATTTATAAGTTAACCTCATATAATCATGCAAATAAAATAATCTCAAAATCATGATATTATTCATATGTTAACATCATATAATCATGTAAATAAAATTATCTCTAAATCATATTATTCACATGTTAACCTTATATAATCATGCAAATAAAATTATGTCTACACATGATGTTATTTACATGTTATCCTCATATAATCTTGCAAATAATTCTCTAACACTAAAATTCAAAAAAAAAAAAAAAAATTGAATTTTAAGGTTTAATCCAGGCTCACGTGGCAACCCAGCGGCAAGGGCGCACGCAGCCCAACAGTCCATTGGCTGCTTGCGGCAACCCAGCGCACAGGGCGCTCGCAGGCAGCCCTGCATGGGCAGCCCAGCGCATCAGGCTCTGCGTCCGGTCCCACACAGCGCATGGGACCGGGAGCGCAGGAAGCCCTATGCGCAGGCCCAGCGTGTGGCAGCCCAGCATGCAGGCCTAGTGGCGTGCATAGGTGCACCAGCCTAGGCGTGCTCAGGCATGCATGTGTGGATTTTTGCATAAAACAGCAACTCAATTGTAACTTTTAACGAGGTTTCTCAACATATCTCGATCCAACGAAGACATATCGCAGTAGCTCTGATACCAATGAAGGTTGTAAACGATCCGGATTGTGTGCCTCATTGCACACGAATCCGAATCTGCTGCAGAAGATCTCTATCGAGCCGGATAACGTCTCACGTCAGAATATGTGATTACTAGAACCACATATATCCAACCCACACTCAATCGACCTAGAGTTTTTTATGGAACCCCACCAATAACAAATCCAAATCTCTGTAGGAAGAAGAGATGGAGAGAAGAGAGAGTTCTCTTGGGCTCTAATTCAAAAAATGTGAAGAGTGTTTTTTTATTTTTGGGTAGGGAGGAGTCTTCTACTTATAAAAGACTTGACTCAACTCCATTTAAGACTCTATCTCCTAATCTTTTTAGGAGAGTTATCTACATCCACACTTCTAATCAAGTATGGACATCCCATTAAGTAGGGGACCCCGGGTCGAGCCAATCGAGTCGACCCATCTCTAAAATCCAACAATAAAGAACTATACCCTATTTAAAATCAGAAAAAATAAAAACTAATTAAAAAAATAATAAATCGTCTTTATAATGTCAAATTTCATGATTTGAATGCCTACTTTAAAAGATTCAAATAAATCCAATTGATTTCTAATGATTACAAAAAAAAAAAAAAAAAGAACAATAAATCGAATTTTTGGTTTAAAAAAGAACATAAAATAGGTAGCTTGTGATCATTTAGCGTTTCCCGAGACACGAAGAAACTCGTGCAGCAACTTCGGCCTATTTATGTGGTTGCCCGGGCGATGAGAATAAAGAGAGAGAGATGAGAACCATGTGCCCAACTGCCGATCAAATCATTATTGTTATTATTATTATCTTTTTTTTTTTTGTCCGCACATTAACAATATTGACATGGTCTTGCATGAATGTTTCATGTCTCATGTTTAACACATATTTTTTATATTTGTTTTTGGTAATGTCATCTTTCACACTTTGATTGTTGATAGGTATACAATTTGCAATTTTTAATCCAATAATTCAATCGGCACCAAGATCCCACGGTTCACAGCTCAAGTGCACGTGAGTTCGAGCTCAACCAAGCTTTTGAGCTTCTCCACCACATATTTCGAAATCAGAACGCTCGAAACTCGAAAGAGATATGTCCATCTATTTATACACTTTAGTTCGAATCATAAAATCGTCTAGAATTTTAAACGGTGGTTTTGAGCCTACCAAGCTGTGTATGTGTTATTCAATATTCGAATGATACATCAGCACTCGCATTCAATGCATCATAGGTCTTTAACAAATTATTACATTGTGATGGTTATTTTATGACTTTAGCGACTCAGTATGGATTTAATGCGCATGACAAATTGTCTCTTTCATTGTGTTGCACTTATAACGCATCAATTCATCACGTTTCAAAGGTAGGGGACTAATGATGATGAGTCAATTTGTAAATTAATATTAATTCAATGGCAAAATGCCACTTGGCAATATCAATAATAATAAATTATGATTTCTCTTAGTTCAGGGAATCTCCTCTCGAATCTTGCCATTTCGATAATCCCATCGGCAGTCCATCCTTTTAGATCCTATTTATTCACTCTGAGGGTTCCCTCGTCACGAACCAAACTTAAAGATCTCATTGGAGTCCCTAAATTTAGTTTGTAACTCACCCCATATCCAGACGGGAATGAAAAAAGGATATGTAGCCAAATATTATTAAATTTAAGAAGGATATTATTTAGAATCAAGTATAGGAAAGTAATGTTATAAAAATAATATCCATCCATAACATCTTTCAAACAAAAAACAGCGGAAAGTAAAATAAACTAGTCTCATGCTTTAAATCAAATCCCTATTAACTAACCTATCTAACAAAGTACTGAAATTACATTGACTAAAACCCTACTACAAGATCTAAGAAAATCATCAAATAAACTCTAATTATTGGTAAAATCTTCAAGTCATTCTTGTTCACCTCATAGTCCATGTGTCCATCAACTATAGGTCTTGAAATATGTTGTACTCGAAAGCATTAGCTACACTTAGCTCAGTAAATAAAAAAATCGAGCATGGTTTACAGTCTAAAGTAGGGCTAGGGCTCACTCTACAATAATAGTCAGTATAAGTAACGAATTATAATAGTCAATATGTTTATAATGTATATTGAAAGTGCAAATATGAATCAAATATATATAAGACATGTAATCTAATGCAATCTAAGTAAAGAATAAGATGTAATGTGCAATGTAATGACTGATTCAATTATTAATGCATGTTGTGCACTTAACAAGTATATTCACCACGTGTGATTTAACAAACAAAACTAATATGCAATGTGGGTTGTTGTATAGCATTCATTCAATGTATGGGTTCACACCCGATCAAATCCCTGACTAAACAAGATAATATTATCCCCCGAATACACGGCCACGATAAGGGGTTATTCCATGTGCGCATCATAGTTTTAAGAATTTGCGACCTAGAGGTCCCAATTTCCTCACTTTATTTCTGATCATGGGAAAAAATCCTAGGGATGAACCAATGTGAAATGTTCCTTGTGAGTCATACATAAACAGATCTACTAACAGATTTTCACTTGGTCATCCATCCAACCAGACGGGCATTTGTTTTGTAAGACAAGAATCAAAATAGGTATATTGGGATAGAGACTCCCTCAACTCTAGAAATAATTATGCATAAGTCTCCGCACCTACTATGATTTATAGATCACAGCAATTTCCTTAAAGATCTTAAAAATTCAGTAGTAAAAATTTACATACAAAGGGTGTAGACCTATAGACCAAATCCATAGTCTTAAGACGTAAGAGATGCAAGTGATAGGGTGCACATTAATTAAGCGTACAATTGATGTGTACAGTGTGTAATAAATCTACCTATCATGCTTGACAAGTTATAGTCATATAAAATATCATGTTCAAACTAGCATGCAAAACAGTCCAAGAGTATAAGCAATTGAAATTTGCAAAATCAGGCATAACTAACATTAGAATTGGTCTAATGAGATCAATATACACATGCGCACAAAAGAATAAAATATTTGGATCAACTTGACACATTTCGGCGCGCCTAGGGGTCGCCAGTGTGTCTTTCGATGGGTACTCGGCGCGCTGGTCGGCGCATTGAGTAGTCACCGATGGCAATTTAATATTTTTATAATTTGTCTGGGTTTTGGACTCAGGGGTTGGCTCGGTGCGTTCTCGGCTCATCGAAAATTTGGTCGGCGGCAAAACCAGGGGCTTAAAATTCACTCTATGGTGTTCGGCGCTTGCTTGGCTAATCGAGCAAGGTGTCGGCGCCAAAAACCAGGGGCCTAACTATGACAAAAAGAGGCTCGGCGCGTGATTGGCGCATCGAGTACTCCCCGAGGGCTCATCTGGGCTGGTTAGGTTCATACTGGGCTCTCCGGGTACTCACCGAACAGCCAATTCTGGGCAGTTTTTTCCACACTTCCGAACTGATCATACTTCTAATCGATTTTCTTCCTTGAGTAACTTCCCTTAATATTAAATTCCGAACAAAACCCAATTAAAATACATAAGTAAATAAAGAGTTGCTAAATTGTTTTGAAAACTGATACGATTTTGAAAACTTATTACGTATAATTGAAAAATAAACTTTAAGCACTACTTAAACCATAAAAAGTTTAATCCGAATACTTACCTTGCTGTTGCTTAATTAGAGCTAGCAAATAATTCAGCTCTGTTCTTCTCCTTCTAAGCTCCAAGCTGGTGTGATTTTCGAAAACCACGCTAAGCCTCTTTACTTATATGTTTTCAACAAACTTCCTAGTTCTATTAGTATTAGTTTTTGGGTTTTAATCTTGTCCTTTCATTGGGATGTCTTAGATTCTAAGCCATTAGATGAATTCCCAGCTCTCTTACTTCAGCTATGCTTCTATTATTTCAATTTTAAATCTTAACTATTGATTGGGATGTATTATGTCCTGCAAGATCTAAAACATTCATTGTAACTTAAGAAGTTATGATTGTGTGTGTTGCACTTAGTTTCCTATTTGTACATCCCACCCATCACAATCAGTCAAAAGTTAAATAAAAGGCTACTTACTAAAATTTCAAATTAACCCCTAATTACACACTGATTCCTATACTTATATTAATTACCATTTAGTTCAATATTTTTGTTCGGTTATTACACTCTACCCTCCTTAAGACAATTTCATCCTCGAAATTCGATTACCCTAACCAGAAAAGTTGAAGATACTTACCTTAAATATAATTTTTGCCTTCATTTCAATTCTTGATGAATTCAGATGGTACCTTCGTTTTCTTCCTCCTTTTGTTGTCTTTTGATGTAAACCTTCCTGGTTGAGCTTGTCGCTGTTGTACTGGTTTCTAATTTTGTTGGTAGTGGAGTTTACGTATGTATTTTGGTTGTCCTTGTGATGAATTCAGTTGAGGTTTCTTTGGCAATCGACAATCTCTTTGGTGATATCCAAGTCTCTCGCAATTAAAACACCTTACGTTCCTAATATCAAGGTTTGAAGTGTTCATTGATTCTAATGTCCTTTGCCTCTTTTGAAAATCCTCCCGATTGTGGTAGTTTCTAATATTTCCAGCCCTTGTATTGTTCCTTTCCATCTTTAGGTCTTGAATCCTATCGAACTCTTGTATGTATTTTTCTACTTTACGAGCACAATCTACTACTTCATGATATTTAGTGAATTCTTGCACAGTTAACCTGCTCCTAATGCTATACCTTAACCCACTTTCAAATCTGAATGCCTTCTTTTCTTCTTCATCTACCACATACGTAGCAAATTGTGATAATTCTGTGAACTTTGTTGCATACTCCGGTACTGTCATCAATCCTTGCTCTGGCTTCATGAATTCTAACTCTTTTCCCTTTCTAATATTTTTAGGAAAATACTCCAAGTAAAATCTCACCTTAAAGTTGTTCCATGTATGAATTGGTACTATCTCCAGGTCATTTTTCCACCATCGTCCTGCTGCTCCTTCTAGCATGAATGCAGAAAATTGGACCATCTCTTTGTCATCAAAACTTCAAAGATGTGTTCCAAAGAATCTACCATGCTTGTGCTTCCATTGGATCGGTTGTTCCCTTGGAAACAATTGGTCCGAGCTTCTTGAACTTCTCAATGCTATGAGTATTCCATTGTGCTTCAGACTGCTGTGGCATATTCCCAACTCTAGCTTGTTGCTGTTGCATCATCTTGGCCATATGTCCCATCGCTTGATAGATTCCAGCAAGTTGTGGGTTCTGATTGTCATCATTACTTGCTGTTGGTAAACTTATATATATCCCCATTGGTACCTCTTTTCCTATCGGCCATTGAAATCAATTAAGTACCTTGAGAAACAGAAGACAACATCCAACTAATTATGAAATATTATCCTACTTGTTAGTATTACATACAACGCACAGAAATCTTTTGGAATATCGGCAAACAGAAAACTTTTAAAATATCAACAATCAAGAACTTATGGAATCTGATTTAAAAATATAAAACATAGGCTCTGATACCACTATTTCCACGAACCAAACTTAAAGATCTCATTGGAGTCCCTAAATTTAGTTCGTAACTCTCATCCCATATCCAGATGTGTGTGGATAAAGGATATGTACCCAAATATTATTAAATTTAAGAAGGATATTATTTAGAATTAGGTATAGGAAAGTAATGTTATAAAAATAATATCCATCCATAACATCTTTCAAACAGAAAATAGCAAAAAGTAAAATAAACTAGTCTCATGCTTTAAATCAAATCCCTATTAACTAACCTATCTAACAAAGTACTGAAATTACATTGAATAAAATCCTACTACAAGATCTAAGAAAATCATCGAATAAACTCTAATTATTGGTAAAATCTTCAAGTCATTCTTGTTCACCACTTTGGTCCTCATAGTCCATGTGTCCATCACCTATAGGTCCTGAAATATTTTGTGCTCGAAAGCGTCAGTTACACTTAGCTCAGCAAATAAACAAATCGAACATGGTTTATAATTTGAAGTAGGGCCAAGGCTCACTCTTCAATAATAGTCGGTATAAGTAACGAATTATAAGAGTCAATATGTTTATAATGTGTGCTGAAAGTGAAAGTATGAATTAGATATATATATATATAAGACATGTAATCTGATGCAATGTAAGTAACTAATAAGATATAATATGCAACGTAATGACTGATTCTATTATTAATGCATGATGTACACCTAACAAGTGTATTCACCATGTGTGATTTAACAAACCTAGTATGCAATGCGAGTAGCTGTATAGCATTCATTCAATGTATGGGTTCACACCCGATCAAACCCCTGGCTAAACAAGATAATATTATCCCCCAAATACACGGCTAAAATAAGGGGTTATTCCATGTGCGCATCATAGTTTTAAGGATTTGCGACCTAGAGGTCCCAATTTCTTCACTTTATTTCTGATCACGGGGAAAAATCCCAGGGCTAAACCAATGTGAAATGTTCCTTGTGAGTCATACATAAACAGATCTACTAACAGATTTTCACTCAGTCATCCATCCAACTAGGCGGACATTTGTCTTGTAAGACAAGAATCAAAATAGGCATATTGGGATAGCAACTCCCTCAACTCCAGAAATAATTATGCATAAGTCTCCTTAGCTACTATGATTTCCAGATCATAGCAATCCCCTTAAAGTCCTTAAAATTTCAGTAGTATGAATTTACATACAAAGGGTGTAGACCTATAGACCAACTCCATGGTCTTAAGGCATATGAGGTGCAAGCGATAAGGTGCACATTAACTAAGCATACAATTGATGTGTATAGTGTGTAATAAGTCTACCTATCATGCTTAACATGTTAAAATCATATACAATCAACCATATAAAAATATCATGTTCAAACTAGTATGCAAAACAGTCCAACAGGTATAAGCACTTGAAATATGCAAAATCAGGAATAACTAACATCAAAATTGGTCTAATGAGATCAATATACGCATGCTCACAAAAGAATAAAAATTTTGGATCAACTTGGCACATTTCGGCAAGCCTAGGAATCGCCGGTGTGTCCTTCGGTGGGTACTCGGCATGTTGGTCGGCGCTTCGAGTAATCGCCGACGGCAATTTAATATTTTTCTGATTTTTCTTTGTTTTGGTCTCAAGGATTGGCTCGGTGCGTTCTCGACTCATCGAGAATTTGTTCGGCGCCAAACCCAGAGGATTCAAATTCACTCTATGATGTTCGGTGCATGCTCGGCTCATCGAGCAGGGTGTCGGCGCCAAAAACCAAGGGCCTAATGGTCACAAAAAGAGGCTCGGTGCGAGCTTAGTGCATCGAGTACTCGTCGAGGGCTCATATGGCCTGGTTCGGTGGATACTTGCCGAACAACCAATTCTGGGCAGTTTGTTTTTCCAGAATTCCGAACTGATCATACTTCTAATCGATTTCTTCCTTACGTAACTTCCCTTAATATTAAATTCCGAACAAAACCCAATTAAAATACTTAAGAAAACATAAGTAAATAAAGAGTTATTAAATTGTTTTGAAAACTGATATGATTTTGAAAACTTACTTTGCATAATTGAAAAATTAACTTTAAGCACTACTTAAACCATAAAACAAGTTTAATCTGAATACTTACCTTGCTGTTGCTGAGTTAGAGCTAGCAGATAATTCAGTTCTATTATGCTCTTTTTTCTCCTTCTAAGCTTCAAGCTTGTGTGATTTTCGAAAACCAGGCTAAGCCTCTTTATTTATATGTTTTCAACAAACTTCCTAGTTCTATTAGTATTAGTTTTTGTGTGTTAATCTTGTCCCTTCATTGAAATGTCTTAGATTCAAAGTCATTAGATGAATTCCCAGCTCTCCTAGTTCAGCTATGTTGCTATTATTTAAATTTAAAGTCTTAGCAAGTTTCTAATTCCTATGCAAGCTTCTATTAGAGTTTCTAATCTTAACGATTGATTGGGATGTATTATGTCCTGCAGGATCTAAACCATTCATTGTAACTTAAGAAGTTATGATTGTGGGTGTTGCACTTAGTTTCCTATTTGTACATCCCACCCATCACAATCAGTCAAAAGTTAAATAAAAGGCTACTTACTAAAATTTCAAATTAACCCCTAATTACACACTGATTCCTATACTTATATTAATTACCATTTAGTTCAATATTTTTGTTCGGTTATTACACTCTACCCTCCTTAAGACAATTTCATCCTCGAAATTCGATTACCCTAACCAGAAAAGTTGAAGATACTTACCTTAAATATAATTTTTGCCTTCATTTCAATTCTTGCTGAATTCATATGGTATCTTCGTTTTCTTCCTCCTTTTGTTGTCTTTTGATGTAAACCTTCCTTGTTGAGCTTGTCGCTGCTGTACTGGTTTCTAATTTTGTTGGTAGTGGAGTTTACGTATGTCTTTTGGCTGTCCTTGTGATGAATTGGTTGAGGCTTCTTTGGCAATTGACAATCTCTTTGGTGATATCCAAGTCTCCCGCAATTGAAACACCTTACTTTTCATGTATCAAGGTTTGAAGTGTTCATTGATTCTAATGTCCTTTGCTTCTTTTGAAAATCCTCCCAATTGTGGTAGTTTCTGAAATTTCCTGCCCTTGCATTGTTCCTTTCCTTCCTTAGGTCTTGAATCCTATCGAACTCTTATATGTCTTTTTCTACTTTACGAGCACAATCTACTACTTCATGATATTTAGTGAATTCTCGCACAATTAACCTGCTCCTAATACTGTACCTTAACCCACTTTCAAATCTGAACCCCTTCTTTTCTTCTTCATCTATCGCATACGTGGCAAATTATGATAATTCTATGAACTTTGCTGCATACTCCGGTACTGTCATCAATCCTTGCTTCGGCTTCATGAATTCTAACTCATTTCCCTTTCTAATATTTTTAGGAAAATACTCCAAGTAAAATCTCACCTTAAAGTTGTTCCAAGTATGAATTGGTGCTATCTCCAGGTCATTTTTCCACCATCGTCTTGTTGCTCCTTCTGGCATGAATGCAGCAAATCGGACCATCACCTTGTCATCAACTTCCATAACTTCAAAGATATGTTTCAAAGAATCTACCCATGCTTGTGCTTCCATTGGATCGGTTGTTCCCTTGAAAACAGTTGGTCCAAGCTTCTTGAACTACTCAATGCTATGAGTATTCCGTTGCGCTTCGGACTGCTGTGGCATATTCCCCATTTCTAGCTTGTTGTTGTTGCATCATGTTGTCCATATGCCCCATCGCTTGATAGATTCCAGCAAGTTGTGTGTTCTGATTGTCACCATTACTTGCTGTTGGTACACTTGTATATATCCTCACTAGTACCACTTTTTCTACCAGCCATTGAAATTAATAAGATATAATTTGTAATGTAATGGTTTATTCAATTATTAGAGCATGTTGTGCACCTAACAAGTATATTCACCACGTGTGATTTAACAAACAAACATAATATGTAATGCGGGTTGCTGTATAGCATTCGTTCAATGTATGGGTTCACCCCCGATCAAACCCCTGGCAAAGCAAAATAATATTATCCCCTGATTACACAGCCAGAATAGGGGGTTATTCCATTTGTGTTGTCACGCCCCAGATCTCGTAACCCGAATCCCTAGGCAAGATGGCACGAATCACGAGGCGTAACCTTCAGGATCCATTTCTGGACCGCGGATTGACAAACCATAACCCAAGTAAGGATGAAATAAATAGTACATTCATTCATCACACAGAGTAGCGGAACCAATTATTACATAATGAAACTGGAATAACATCTAATCAGATTGGTTCAGAAGAGCCTTATTACATCTCATTGAAATAACCAAGTTCGTACAGAAATAGATAAAAGAACAATATAAATAAACTCTAATGAACCTCTCGCGTCCATCGTCAATAACGGCCTGCAAAATGAAAGTTGCGTGAGTTCTGAATGCTCAGCAAGCATGATTCAGTCCACAGTTTATACAACATGTATGACTAAAAATCCAAATACATCGATATGACAACATAAATCAATAAAATGTGATATGATATGAGTATGATGGTAGGATGATCAAATAGATGGCCTAATGACACTTCATCTCATAGCATACCCATGTCATCCATAAATCTATTTATGTTTGGTGCTCTTATTATTGAAATTATTCTCTATTGTCGTTCTTTGGTTTTGACTATTGATGTTCCATAAGAATGGATGACAGATATGGTCTTACTAGGCATTCCAAGCTCATGTGACATTTTATGTTGCAGGTTAAGATAGGATGAAAAAGGACTTGGATTGGTGGCTGCATTTCGCTTATTTTCTGTTGATTATTACATTGGTATTTTTAAGGATGATTTGGATGTAATAGGATTAAGTATTTTATTAGTTCTTTATTTGGTTTGAGTTTGTGACTATCCTGAAGTTAGTAGCATGTGTTAGGTTTTTTTTATCTTCCGGACTCTTTTAATAGAAAATCATTATTACTTTTATTATTGGTGTTTGTTATGGTGATCCGCATTCCACGGTTGGAACCCGAAGGTTGTACCTTGAAATCCATGCTACCCACATGGGGATTTGCGCTACAGGTTTTGGGGTGTGACAATACATGGCCTCCACACTTCATCAAGTTTCCATAGGCACGAGACTTTACCTCCTTACATTGATCATATCGCATATCATCCAATATGTACGAAGCAAAAGGAAGGGTGCCTTACCTTTCGCTTGCCTGATGTATACCTTGGGCAATCTCTGGGGTATAGATACACCTGACCCTTGGACCGGCATTGTTAACCCACCATTCGAATCAGTGAATATGGGCAAGATGGGCCTGCTAATGGGAACTGTTCGCAACCAGCGAACCGGACAATGAGTTGTTGTCGAGGAGGACCGATGAGAGTCTAGGATGAACCATAGACCATTTCTTTAGAGCACAACCAGGGAGCTTCTACCTCTTCTGCACCTCCTACTGACCCTAGTGGGAGCATGACTGTGGGAGGCATGACTCGTGACCTTGGATAAATCCAATGCGGAGCGTAAAGACGAAGTGACGAGAAGTGGTCAAGAGATGTCTAAACTCCGCGAGATGTTGGAGAAGGCACTTCTGTTCTTCTAGGACATGATCGATTGTCGTTGATCAGTTGATGCAGTCCCACCTCCAGTGCAATCATCTTCAGCACCACCATTTTCATCATCATCATTGCCTCATTAGGGAGACGCTCTCTAGCTGATTTAGATTTACGTTGTCATATGTATTTCTTTTCTTTTTGTAGTAGCCATCTATGCATGTCTAAGAATTTTTCTTTTTTTTTTTAAATTAGAATTATGGATCTTATGTAATGTCATATCTTATCTTTTATGGAATGGAGTTTATATATGCAGTACATGACTTAATTCTAGTTTTAATGTTACCCCATTTCAATTATAGGAATAATAATGACAAGGTTAGTATACGATGTTCAATTTTGAGGGAGAATTGTCCTTAAGGGGGGGGGGGGGGGCGATTGTAGTGACACTGATCCTACCCTTTCATTAAAGATTTAAATCCTATTT
>JAUPMG010044796.1:0-14122 GCA_031762675.1 Pachysandra terminalis | reverse complement strand
ACACAGATAACTCCAATAATTTATTCATATATTATAACTGGGAAAATAAAATACTTTCAAAGGTTCAGGTCATTACATTCTTCCTCCTCCTCTGCAGGTTCTCCATACCAAGGTTTTTATTCTTGGGATCTTGGATCGAACCAGTCCGGGCTGATCCCGATCCGGTATTGGATCGGCCTATCCTGGTCCGATCCAAGTTTTGTATTGTCCTTCAAATAAAAAGAAAAAAAAAGTTGGATCGGCCCAACCCAGTCATTGGATTGGTCCGAATTGGCCGATCCGTATTGGTATCGCTCAGATCGGTCTGATCCAATGCCAATTGAAAAAAAAAATAGTAGATCGGACCGGATCGGAAAAGATCGGACAGGTCCTGGCTGATCCTGATCCGGATTGGCCGATCCGATCCTTGAAACCATGCTTCATACCCTCTATTTCCTCCATGTTCTTCTGGTTTCGTCTCAGTTTGTTCTCAGGTCAGGTCATTTTTTTGCTGGCCTTGCTTCCATGGACCGGGTGGGTGGAGCTCCCGGTCCATCTTCCCCTTCCCTTTATAGCCCTTTTGCTGTTAGTCCTGCAGGTCTGGGTTGCTAGTCTTCTGCTACCCGTAACGTTCCCTCTTCTTCAAATTTTGGCGCGAAGGAGACAACTCTCTCCTTCTTTTAGTAACGGTCAGAAGCCTCAGTCTGTTAATCAGGGGAGTGTTGGGCCTTTTGGGGGGGGACACCTCTTGTCCTCGTTCTCTGAGCTCGCCAGTGGCTTCCGGTGGTGGTCCTTTGGTGGTTCCTGCTCCGGTGGGAGGAGATTCCCCTATTTGTGCTTCTTTGGAGGATTTTTTTCCACTTGGTGCTGTGTCTCAGGGGCCAGATGCGATGCGTAAGGGGGTTGCTTGGAGCACCTTATTCCCTTCTGCTGGCAGGTCTCACGCTAAGTTGACATACCACGAACCTGCGGTGGTGAATGGAGTTCGTACGGTGGCTCCGCCTGCCCAGATCTCGCAGGTGGGCATTTGAAGGTGGGAAGGATGTCTTGTTGGGCATTTTCTGGAGAGGAGGCTTCGTTTTACAGTGGTCAAGAACACTGCTGAAAGTCTCTGGGGTAAGGCTTGTTCTGTTGTAGTGACTGGATTAGCTAATGGGTTTTTTCTGTTTAAGTTCTCTGACTTGTCCATGAGGGTTTTGGCACTGGAAGGTGGGCCTTAGCACATTGCAGGCTGCCTGCTTGTGCTAAGGAAATGGACACCAGGGATGACTTTTGAGAAGTATGAAGTGACCAGAGTTCCTATATGGATAAAGTTGATGAATGTGCCTATAGAGTTTTGGACGTTAGCTGGGCTGGGCTACCATGCTAGCTTTGTTGGGATTCCTTTGCTTTTGGATTCAGCAACTGAACAAGGGACACACCTTCAGTTTGCCTGTGTTTGCGTGGAGGTTGAAAATATAAATTTGCATGACTCTTTGGTAGTGAACACTGCTAGGGAGGGAGAATCAATGAAACCGGTTGAGGTTACAGTCGAGTATGCTTGGAAGCCAATCAATTGTGAAATGTGTAGGTGCTTTGGACATTCTGGTAGAACCTGTCCTAAAGCTATTGAAATCAAGAAGGTTTGGAAACCAACTGGTAAGATCTTCTCCAAAGAAGAGTTCTGTGCTATGAGTGGGTTGGTAGGGGATCCAGTAGATGAAATTGGGCAGTGGGAGGACCTGAATGGTTCATTGGTTGGTAACAAAACTAATCTTATGGATGGTAATGAGGCTGGGAAAAGTTCTTGTAAAGGTCCAAGAGAAGGGTTGGTCCCTAACCTGGCAGTTGATGTAGCTCCTGATCACAACTTATATAATTTTGGGGAGCAGAATGGAAGTAGTTCAGTGATAATTGATGGAACTGATGACCCTTTGGGGACCAATGGTACTGATGGAGAGGGAAAGATGTCTACGGGGTTGGGGTTAGAAGCTTCTGACATGGCAATAATTGTACTAGTAATGGTACTGAAAAACAGAGAGGATTTGTTGCTGAATGCTCTGAAGTGGAGGCTGGGAAGACTTATATTGAGACTAAATTGAGCTTTGGCTCCATCCCCAGCCAAGGGTTGAGTATTGGGTACCCGAGTGTGAAGTGCTCCAATAACTTTGACTGTCTTTAAAACAATAAGGAGGAGGTTTCTTTGACAGATGGTGTGGGTAAGGACAACTCTTCTAAGAAAGCTAAATAGAAGAAAAAGGACCAAGGTATGAAGAGTAATGTTGAAGAGAAAAGGTCTGCGGTGACCAAAGGTTAACTGAAAAAAAATTCTAAATGATTAAGCTGGGAATGTGGAACACCAGGGGACTGAATGACTCCTCAAAACAGTGCGAGGTTAGGAAGTTTATTGCTGAGCATAAAGTGTCTATTATGGGGCTTGTGGAAACAAGGGTAAGAAGTATTAATGCTGATAGTATAGCAGAGCTATTGCTTAAATGTGGGCTCAACCATTTTCGTACTCAGAATCAACTAGACGGAGAATTTGGGTGATGTGGGACAATAATGTGGTGGACATAGGGGTTATGTCGATGAGTGACCAGATGATTCATACTTATGTGACAATGACGAATTCTGGGGAATCTTTTATGCCTCTTTTGTTTATGTTTGTAATGAGGCTAGTGAGAGAAGAAGGCTGTGGCATCACATTGACATGGTGTCTACTGCCGCCCCTCGGCTCATCTTTGGGGACATTAATGTTGGTAGGTACTCTAATGAGAAATGTGGTGGGAGACCTATTGACTTGAGGATGGGAAGATTGACAGGGCTGGTCTCATTGATATGAGTACTAAAGGGTGCTTTTTCACTTGGTCGAATAAATCGGATGGGGATCAGTGTATCAAGTCTAGAATTGATAGAGCCATGGTTAACCACTCTTGGTTGAGCAGATTTAATGCGGCTGATGTGAATTTTATGGCTCCTGGCATTTCTGACCATGCAGCTGCTCTTGTTTCCTTGAATAGAGATGGTGTTAAGCATAAATTCCCTTTTAAATTCTTTAACTTTTGGGCTAAAGAACCAAGGTTCATTGATCTGGTGAAGGACGTTTGGTAGGATAAAATCTTTGTTACGACTATGTTCTCTCTGGCTAGTAAGTTAAAAAAGGTGAAAGTTAGGCTTAAACATTGGAGCAAGAGCTGTTCTCTGATTTGGAGAGAAGAGTTGCCGAAGTTAAGGCTGAGCTTGAGGCTATCCAGAATGTGAATCTGACCCAAGCGGTTAATTTTGATGGGGAACATGCAACTACTACCAAGTATGGGACCCTTCGTGATCAACTTGAGGACCAAACTAGGCAGAAGGCTAGAATTAAGTGCTGTCTTCCACAAATCTCTGCGGAGGCATAGAGCTGAGTGCTGTCTTCCACAAATCTCTGCTGGCTCTGAGAGATAATAACAGTGCTGTCTTCCACAAATCTCTGCTTGGGCATAGAGCTAGAAACAAGATTATTTCTGTCCAAGGTAACCATGGAGAGCAAATTATTGATATGTCTATGATTGAGAGAGATTTTGTTGAGTACTGCTCTAACCTGCTTGGTGCTGATGTTACTGATACTTACCCGGAGTGGTCTTGTGATATTGGGGAGTCTGTCTGAGGATCAAAGAGGTGCTTTGGAGTGTGATTTTTTCTTATGAGGATATTAAACAGGTTTTATTCAGTATTCATGATGAAAAATCTCCTGGGCCTGATGGTTTCACTGCTTGTTTCTTCAAGTCTACTTGGGACATTGTTGGTCCTGAATTTGTGGCAGCAGTGATGGAATTCTTTCACAGAGGTAAGATGTTGAAGCAAACCAATCATGTTTTTATTACTTTGATCCCCAAGAAAGTGATGGCTTCCTATGTTGATGACTTTAGGCCCATATCTTGCTGTACTGTCACGTACAAGTGCATTGCCAAGTTGGTGGCTGGTAGTTTGAAGAGTGTCTTCTCCTCCCTGGTTGGTGACTATCAATCCGTGTTCATTCCGGGTATAAGAATTAGTGATTATATTCTTCTTGTCCACGAGTTACTCCATGACTACCATTACCAGAAAGGCTTACCTAGTGGTGCTCTTAAGATTGATTTCTACAAAGCTTATGACTCTGTTAGATGAGAGTTAATTCTTGACTTACTTGAGAGGTGGAATTTTCCGGAGAAGTACATTGGTTGGATCAATGTTTGAATACCACTTCTTTCTCCCTCAATATCAATGGTAATTCAGTGGGGTTCTTTTGTGGGAGGAAAGGGTTGAGACAAGGTGACCCCTTGTCACCGTACGTGTTTGTGCTTGTTATGGAGGTGATGGTCAGATACATTAGGAGTAATACTGTGGCTAATGGGTTTATGTACCACACCCTTTCTAAGGAGTTGGGTACCAGCATGGTGAGTTTTGCTGATGACTTATTCATATTTGTCAGAACCGAGACTAAGTCTTTTGAGTTTATCAAGATTGCTTTGGACTGGTTTCAAAGAGTTGCTGGGTTGAGAGCTAACTTAAACAATAGTGAAGTGTTTTTTGGTGCTACTAGTGACCCCGATTAAGGAGATGCTTCTGAATTACTTGGGGTTCAGCGAGGACAAGCTTCCCATGAGATACCTTGGTCTGCCTTTGATTACTAAGAAGCTGAATGCGAGAAATTGCCCGCCTCTGCTTGAGAAGGTCAACTCTAAACTTAATGAGTGAAAGGGAAGAATGCTATCTTATGCTGTTAGGATTTAGTTAATCAAGTCTGTGATGTTTGGAATGCAAACCTATTGGTTATCTACCTTTATCATTCCAAAAAAGGTCCTGAATTTGATTGAAAGAGCTTGTGCTACATTCCTCTGGATTAGGCCTGATATGGGTAAGAAAATTCACCCTATTGCCTGGCATAAAGTTTTCTGTCCTAAAGATGAATGGGGAATTGGCATATTTAATTTGGTTGATTGGAATAGGGTGGCGACTCTGAGATACCTTTGGTTGGTGATCAGTAGGGCTAGTTCTGTGTGGGTTTCTTGGATTTGGATTTACTTGATTAAAAACAGGAACTTTTGGGCTTTTAAAGTGCCTATGAAATGTTCTTGGAGCTGGAGGAAGATTCTTGAGAGTAGAGGCAAAGCAAGAACTCTTGTGGATTATCAGGTTGCTGATGGTAGGATGTGTGGATGTGGTGGGATAACTGGCATCCCTTGGGTCCTCTAACTCAGTAGTTCTCTTATAGACAGATTCACAATGCTGGGTGGTCTATCAATGATAAAGTGGATAAGTTAATTTTGAATGGGGTGTGGTCCACTGACCTGGTTCAGACTGATGGGTTTGAGCCTATTTGGGATCAGCTAAATAAAATACCTATCCAAGCTTACTATACTTCTGACAGAGTTATCTGGAAGCCCAATGTCCTTGGTTCCTTCACCATCAAGGATACCTGGAAATTTACAAGAACTAGTGGCCAAATCGCTGAGTGGCACTCTCTCATCTGGTTTAAAGACAAGATCAGTCAACATTCCTTTATTGCTTGGTTAGCTGTGAACAACCACTTACTAAGGATAGATTGAACAGGTTTGGTTTGAACTTAAATTCTGCCTGTGTGTTGTGCAGGAGGGGTGATGAGTCGCACAACCACTTGTTTTTTGAATGTGAGTTGGATCTCTTATTTATTTATGAAGACTGAGGTGTAGATCTGGCCTAAACCCACACACATACATTTGATATAAAAAGCATTTTTCGATAATAGGAGCGGTCTTAATCATTACCCTCGGTAGAAACTAGTTTTTCCATTCCGGAGCTTGGGAGAGTAAGCTTGGTTGCTAACGCTAGATCCAAGGAAAGTTGAATCCCCTCCTTCATGTTCATTATGGGAACGCCAAAAAGGATCACCTGACCAAAAAACTTCATGGGCTCTGCACATGTCCTTCTCTTGCTCTACCAACCTCTTCTTCTTACGCCGATCCGTGTCCCAATCCTGACGCTTATTTTTTGAAATGAGTGTTCGCCATCTGGAGCACCCATCCTTTAAGAATCCTCTCCGGTATCTTCCTAAGTATGGACTAAGGTTCTCAAGAAACGTATGCTCAGGAAAGAGAGCCTTTCTTGGCTTGAAGAAGTGGATAAATTTAGAAAGATTTTTGCTGGTTCTGATTTCAGTTGTTTGGTGAGGAAATTATGCTTCTGTGCTACTGTTTAGTCTATATGGAAGGAAAGGAATAAGAGGATATGTCAGAATTGCTTCTTACCTTGGCAGGAGGTTGTTAATAAAATATATGAAGTGTTTAAGCTCAAGCTCTTCGGTTTGAGGAGTAGGGTCACTGATTCTGATCTTAACAGGCAACTGAGTGCCAACTGGGATCTGATGTGGAGTTCAAGCACAGGTTGACAGGGATGGTGAGCTGGTGTGCCCCCCCTCAGGGATGGCTTATGCTTAATAGTGATGGTGCTCTGAATGAGCATAGAGGTGGTTCTGGGGGGATCATTAGGGACAGTAATGGGCAGGTGGTACTATGTCTAGAAATCCTGGGCAGGTGCTGTTTGATGAGATGGAGGCAATTTTAATTGGATTACATTGTGCTAGGAGAGTGAACTGCCACAAGATTTGAGTTTCCTCTGATTCTCTGAACTCTGTCTTGCTCCTAGATAAAGATGATATCAGTTCTATCCCTCGGAGGCTCAGGGATGTGTGGGTGGATATTAAAAAATTAGCAGAAAATTTCTTGTAGTATAAGGTTTGCCATGTTAGAGAGTGTAATGCTGCGGCTGACTTCATGGCAAAACTCCATACTCCTATTGATGAATTAAAGGTGTTCTTTGGTGAGGATCTCCCTGCTGGGATTCATGACATTATAGCTAAGGATGCTTCTGGTGCCCAGTATAGCAGGGGTTAGTTGGTTGTTGGTGGTGTGGCAGGGAAGTCTACAGTGTAATTTTCTTTCTTTTTTTTTTTTTGCTGCTGCTGCTGGCTGGGTGAGTGTGTGGTGGTGCCATGTGTGTGTGTGTGGGTGGTTGTGTGTGTTTGTGAGGGGGTGTGAGTGGGTGTGGTGTTTGTGGTGGTCTGCTCTTTTGTTTTGTTGGTCTCTGTTCTGTGGCTGCTCTGCCACTGTAGCAGGTTCTGTTCTGTTTTGTTTTCTCTGTTCTAAGGTGGGGGTGGACAGGGGTGTGGGAGTGGATTGTGTTGGTCATTGGCTTGTGACCTGACATTGTTGTGGCCTTGGGTTTCGATTGGGTGAGGGTGATTAGGGGTGTGGGAGTGGGATCTGTTGCTTTGGGTGTTCTCCTATTGACTGTTATCTGGTTTGGGGTTTCTAAGTTTTCTTCTAGTTTCTGGGATTGTTACATTGGTTGTGCTGTTGCAGCTGATTTCCTGTGGAAGCTATGGAGGTTGGCTCCTTGTTCTTGGTTGGTGAGGTGCTGTGTTGGTGGCTTGGTGCTGCTACCAAATGAGGTTTGGTATGCTGGGTGTGGATGCTATTCTTTGTTGCCTTCCTATCCTTTGGTTACTGCTGTGACTTGGGTAGCTTGCCCCCTGTTTCTGCTGTTCTCCCCACTCTCCTTTCTTACTGCTGTTGCTGGTACCATTTGGGGTGGTGCGGTCTGATGATTTTGGATGCTATACTCTTTTGGTGTTCCTTCTTTCCGATGGTTGCTACTGGCCTGGGTTTGACAATGATTTGGGTTGGGATGCTATACCAAATGAGGTTTGGTATGCTGGGTTGGTGATGCTTGAGGTTTGTTGTTTGTTGGTGGGACTCTGCTGCCAGCTCTTTTTGGTTGGTGGGGGGGTATGGCCTTCATCTGGATGCTCCTGGTGGCTACTTCTTGTGGTTGGGATTGGTTGGTTTGTTGACTTTGTGGACTGACTTATGCTGTGCTGTCAGCTCTGTTTTTTTGGTTTCTGCCTGATGTTGGTTTGTGATTTCTGTCTTGCTGGCTTTGTCAGGGTTGGGTGCAATTCACGTTTAGGTGCTAGGGTAGATTGCGCATGGGTGTAGGTTGTTTGGTGGACTAGTTGTGCCCCAGCTTGTGTCTTATCTGGTTCAGATGGAGGTTGTAATCGACTTTATATCTTTGTTGTTTTTGTCTTTCAATAAAATCTGGAACTTACCTTTTCCAAAAAAAAAAAAAATTAAGTTTTTCACATTTCTTTACAATTTCTAGGGTTCATTCATTCTACTTGGTAAGGAAAGCTGTGGTTGTAGAGGTAGCTTTGCTTGCTATGAAATATGTTGCTTAGATTCTCTACGCAAAGGGATCCTTGTTGGATGGTTCAATGTGCTTCGAAAGATACCTGGAAGAGGTGAAAGGTTCCCTGTAGCTGAACTTCATAGAGTGAAACAGATGCTTCCAAACTTACCTGGATTAGATGAAAGGTTCCCTGTAGCTGAACTTCATAGAGTGGCATAGATTAACTGTTGTTTGTTAAAGCAATAATCGCAGAAACTGAAAATAGAAAGATCAAAGTGTGCACACAGATTTACGTGGTTCGGTGTAGTGCCTACGTCCACGGGAGAGAAGTTTCCACTATATCACAGAATGAATTAGGGTTACAACTTATATCTTCAACCCAGTATATGGAAAATACCCAATATACCCTTACTGTACCAGGTCCCTCCCCCTTGGATCTAGAGATTAGTGAATATGAGCCACTATCTCTAACACTAATCCTAGAAACGAAGATGCAACTGAAGTAGGAAGATAGTGGCGCAGAAGAAAAGAGGATTTTTAGTTTGACGAGAAAGCATCTATCCCTTAGTCTTTTGAAGTTCCAGCCTCTTTGAGTTCAGATTGTTTTGCCTTATAAATTTTAACCCCTCCTTTGCTGTGAAGCATAATCGTTCTTTTTGAGTCCTATCACTAAACTGTAGATTGTATCTTATATCTCATCTGAAGGCCCGTGAAGCTTTCTGAAAGTTGTGAGACCTGTATGAGTTTTCTTCAGTTGTAAAGGCTAGTAAGGCCCATTCCAGTTGTGGCTAGTAAGCCCCTTTTAAGACGAGTAGCCTTTGTAGGCACTCTTTTAGTATGTAGGTCTATGAGGCCTCTTTAAGTTGTGAAGCCTGTATAGGATCTCTTGTGTTGTAAGGCCAAAGGCTGCATTGGCTCTCTTCAATCATGAGACCTGTGTGACCTCTCTCATTCCAAAGGCCCATGAGGCATCTGTTTCAGTTATTTCTTTCAATCAAGTGACATAAACAGCAGCTTTTATCTGCTACATCAAACCTACCAGCAACTTTTTTGGCAAACTTATGATGATTTTCCATCTCCATCAGTTTGAGGGGGAGTATTGAAGACATATGTTGAAGGTTAATGTGCTCATTGTAAGGGGGAGTGTTGAAGATATAATATATTATGTGTAAATGAGATAAACAACTGACAACTTATGGTATGAGGTCACTAAAAGAATTTACAAGACTCATCATAGTGGATGGCATATCAAAAGGCCTGCTAAAGTGTGAGGGCACATCCCTTGGAGACATATCTTTGTCGTAGCCCTGTAATTCAACCCTTAGATTTGTCTTGGGCTAGGTAGCGGAGCCTTTATTAGATTCCGGACTGATTTGTGGGCCAGATACTCCATGTTTTCTTTTAGATTTGTCCTTGCGCAAGGATTCCTGGGTGACTGATATTCTCTTTTGGAGTTCTAATGGTATCTCTTGAGATTTTCCTTCTACTAGGTATCTAAGACCACTTGACTTAGATGAGCTAGTCTCTCTTTTGAACTGTTCAAAGATGTGGTTTTTGATCCTTATGGATCCGGCTAAATTATGTGGACCCATGATCCTAGTGGTTGCTTTTCATTCAAGTCCTTTATCTCCATAAGCTGGAATGGCTCCTCTAAGCCCTTAACTACATTTCATTTAGACAGATTTGGAAGCCTTTGCTTTCCTTTACAATGAAGGCATTTTTCTGGAAGTGACTCTGAATAAATTCAGCACAGCTGGTAACCTCCAGAGAAGAAGGAAATGCATGTACTATATCCACTAGTTGGAAACGTTAGCTGACAACCTTTTCCTCCATTATACAACTGCTCGGGAGATATGAAGTTTCATCCAATTAATAGGGATGGAATGGGTTATGTACTGAGCTTTCTTTGCCAATTGTTAGGCCAATGGAGGGTGCAAGAACCAGGCTCAAGAGGGAGAATTTTCAGTTAGTGTCTATTCATGATATCCCATGAGCCATACGGTGAAGAGGAATAGACAGATTTTTTTTTTTTTGTACGATTCCATGATGTTATTTTTGTTATTGAGAAAGTTATGGTTTTGGTAGCCCAGTGGCTTTTAATATCGCTGACTTCAGAGGCTTGTCAGTGGCAGAATACTTTAGGATTGGAGTTCTAATATCCTCTTTTCCCAATATGGACAAGCCACAGGTTGTATGGATTCCTCCGAACTTTGTTGTGGTTAAGTAGAATTTTGATGGATGCTCTTTTAGGATTATCTGGTCATGTGGGATTGGTGGTACTTTCAGAGATCATGATGGCCACATAATTAAATTTCTTTTTGTACATAACCCTCTTATGTTACACTTTTCCCCCTTCCTAACTTTTATTTCTAAAACCTTGCTTCTCCCACACCATCTTGTAATCGGAATTTCTCTCATTTGTGACAGTACCATTGTGCTTTGCTACACAGCCAAGAAGTGGGCAATCATTTCAGGCACCCACGACTCCCTTAAAAGAGTTTCTCTTCAAGATGGGTCTACAAATCACAATGATGTATGAGATGATGAAGCAACAAGCCCGATCATTCAAGCTTTAAAGAATGAGATTAATAAGCTGATCAAACCAAATCAATTGAAGTAATAAGAGCCAACCTCCATCATAGTTAGTAAAAAATGGTGCAATGTAAAATGGCCATAGAATCAAGTCTCCGACCTCAAGACTACTCATTTTACCTGCCTACAAGGGAAACATTATTATTCCAAGTAACAATGTTGTTGACGCACAATGGAGGATGTTCTCTCAAGGATGTTCTTACATAAGGATATTAAATTCAAAGTGCAGGTCAGCTTCTAAATGTTCTTGAAAAACCTCAACCAAGTGTGGCTTTCTATGATAGAACAACATAAGGAAACTATTTTGCAAAAAGAAGATGCTTGGAAAAGAAAACGTACAAAAGTAGATTGTGGAAGGAAACTGGCAACATTGGCCATTGATTGTGGAAATAAATCTAATTTTATATCGAAGGCTGTCGTTGATAAATCAAGTTGAAGACAGAGAAGCATCCTTACACATAGCATGTTGCGTGGGAGGTAATTAATGGACAGAAATTAACTTCAGTTATCTGGTCAGATTTACTCCTTCAAACTACCAAGAAGATATCTGGTGTGATGTCATACCCATGAAAGCTACTGACAGTCTTGCGGGACACCCATGTTTATATGATTGTCATGTGATTCATGATAGTTTTGAGAATACATATACTATATGTGTTGGATTGAAGAGGTTTATACTGAGGCTCATTAAGCCGAAAGGTGGTACATCAACATCTTACACAACTTTCTCCTTTAGGGATGTCTCTATATACGAAAAGAGTCAGAACAGTTCCCTGAAGCCATACGAACAACGCTTGAAGGCAAATTGCTAAAGAAGGATTAAAGAGATTCTAGGAGAATTTGAAAGGTGCATTGAACTTCAATGAAAACTACGGAAGACTAATTCCCCCGAAAACAGTTCAATAACCAAATTTGATGAAGTCGAATTCTATCAAGTGGGGGAGAATGATGCATGAACAATCTTTGGGCCCAGCCCATGATTTCTATCAAAGATTCAAATATGATGGAAGAACCAGGGAAATCCTTTTATTAAGCAACTCACCAATTGCCAAGCCATGGGGTTTCTAGCATACCTGTTTGGTCCTCCAGCTTGTCCATCATGGGCCTTATCCTGTATGTGTTTAAGGTTTTAGCAAGTGCCAAGAGTAATAGAGTATTATGAGATTTGCATTTTGCTTATTTTCTGTTTTCTCTTGGTGGTTTATTTTAAAAGTGAATCTGATTCTTTTAAAGTTCATACTAGATTATGAAATCATTCTTCTTCATAAAGAGAAGTAATGTTTCTTTTCGTATTAATAAAGAATGTAGTATTGAGTTATTATCTCTAAGGAGTTCAATCATGGGGTTTTTGAGAGCTCTTTTTATGGTGATTTGCTCCACCAAGTCTATGAGCACTTTGAGAGTGTTCTTCTTTAGGAGTATTCTTCTCTCATCTTCTTCCTCGGTTGCTAACACTTGCTACCAATCATCGGTTTGCTGAACCCAAGCTTGTCCTGCATCAATGACAACAGCCATTGTCTAGAATCCATCTTAGGTAATTCTATCTACTAATCGATGTTTCCTGTAACCTTCACAGACGCTTCTGCTCCTAAAGAGCATAGAAATATGCTTTGTGCCATTTATTGCTGTCTCAAGAGATTAGCATACCTTTTCTTTAGAATTATTTTATCTTTCCAATTCCATATACTCGTTTTCCCATGGGTTAGATTTTAGAAAGAAAAATGCATGTAGTGTCAATCTGTTTTTATCATTTTATATTACTTTCTGATATTTCTATGTTTTGTTCTCATATGTTTGTTTCCTTTTTATCTTCAGTTACTATCCTTAGCTCCACTATGTATGTATGTATGTATGTATGTATGTATTTGCACCAAATATATGGAGCTCAACCACCCACCCTTTTTTACTCTTGAGGAGAATACCAATGTGCCAGTCATATCATGCTTGGTTATTTTTTTGTCATGTCAACTCATGAGACTACTTCTTGATCATTGTGTTTGGTATGTAATAATGGGAATTACTTTGCTGGCAGCACACTGATCTATTTGCAAATGATTATGCCATAGAAGTGAAGAAAATAGCAAACATTTTTTTTAAAGTATATGCTCTCAGATTATTCTTCTCGCTTTTAGTTCTCTTCCTTACCACATTCCTATAACTCTTTCAATTTAGGCCTTTCTGAAATCTCTTATATAATTGGATTTGGCCATATCTTGTGTGTAATCTATGGAGCGTTGTTTTAATTGCTAAAGTTCTATCATAATTGCATTTTCAGTTCCAGCTTTCATAGAGATAAAATAGAAGTAAAAAGTAAAAAATTGAAGGAGACTCAATGTCTTATTAAGACATTGTAACTTTGTGCGAGCTCTCGTGTTATTGTCTTTTCAATCTGATTAGTGCTTCAAATATACTGCAAATGCAGGTAAATGTCATGTTGAGAGAACTTCCAGAAGAGGAGTTTGGACCAGGGATCGATTTTAGAGAGTACTCTTTCTTTGACAATCCATTGGTGCCCAAACGGGTAATGCCATAAATAATGCACCATTACATTAAGATCTAGGGTTTATCTATTTTCGGCTTCTTGAATTTAGTCTGATTTTTTTCATTATTGTTGTTTGTAGATAAAGGAATCATGGCTGGATGTTCACCTTTGTCAAGTGGGATCCCAGGATTGTCATGTATCCAACGAAACATCTCGACCAGGTTTACTCAAATTTCCAAAGCACAGCAGTGAAGAAACGGTATACGTTCTCCCTTTTATGTATTGCCTATTTTGCAATATTAGTGTTTACATTTAACAACTGAACCCAGTTTGAGTGAAACTTGTCAATTTGCTTTTCTCATCTATTTATAAGGGCTACACTATCTTGACAGCAACTTCTATATAATTGTTTTCATGTACTCGTTAATATGTTTTGCTATGACCTTCCAATAGCACGTAACATTGAATTAATAAATTATCGAGGGATCTTTCTCATGGTACTAAAGATCTCCTAGGTACCTACCCAACATCTGGTGTGTAGAAATCCACGTATCTCTTATAGGTTGCTATGAGCATAACAAGACTTGTTTTACCCATGGTTCAAAATATCGAGCCGTATCGCGCGATACGTATCGTGTATCGATGAGGTCCATACAATATTGTCTCGTACGATACGAGACAGTCAAAAAATGAGGTGTATCGCGCGATACGCTCGATAAGTTGAGCGTATCGCGCGATACACATGAGTATCGCTCGATACTCTCGATATTTAGAGAGTATCGAGTATCGATACTCTGAAAAAAAACAGTGACCCTCTTCTTTCTTCTTCTCCACACCTCTCCCAAACCAGAAACTCAAATCAAAAATCATTAAAACCCAACCTCATACCCTATTTCTAAT
>JAUPMG010044785.1:0-14122 GCA_031762675.1 Pachysandra terminalis | reverse complement strand
TTGGTCTAAAGCCGGTTAGTGCTACTAACCCGAATCAGACCAAATTCAAAAATTAATATTGGTTCAATTTGAACGAAGTTTTGGGATGAATTTTTGAACAATTCGTAAAAGTTTGTATTATACTTTAAAGCCAAATATTCACGAATTTTTACGAATTTTTCAAAGATGCGGAAGTATTATACGTAAACCCCGTTTATAATTCGATTCGCGAATTATTCGGTGAATTACTAACGAGGCTCATGAGTGAAATATAAAAGTAACCATCCTAAAATAATTGAAATAAAAAAAAAAAACAGCAGGATTAAAAAATATAATAACTGGCTAAATAAAATATTAGAAAACTTAATCCATTGAAAATAACCATTATGCATGAACAAAAGTATCAATTAATTGAATATCAACGAAGATACTATCCAAATCTACAATTACCAAACTCTCATAAACAATACCTTCAACTAAGATTAAAATGTAAAACTAACAGGCCTAAAATAATTGAACTAAAAATAAAGTAGAATAGGGCTGAAAAATGGAATAACTGATTGAACAAAATATAGAAAAATAATCCATTGAGATGATCTATTATGCATGAACAAAGATATCAATCAGTTGAACTCGAAAAAAAAATGTAAAAGTATTAAATCTAGAAGAACAAACTAATGCAATATCAAACCAATAGAAACTCAGAAATCAATTAAAATAAATAAATAGAATGAAAAAACATATAAAAATTGTCTGACATAACAAACCTACTCAATCTACACAGCCTAGTTATAACTCACCCTTACTCCAATTGATTCAATAAAACTAATTGTTCATTAGAAAATCTTCGAGCAACTTTTTGCATAATGCTAGTCATTGTCTTGTTGGCAGGCAACAAATGAGAACAACATGGGGGAATTGGATTAAGATAATATCAGGTAAGTCTTTGTGATGAAATACAAACATTATGATAATCATGTTTGAACATTGACTATAACAAACGACAAACCAAAGCTGATAACTTTTAAGAACTTGTATACAAAGAGATGATATTAATCTCAATCAAGATTATAATTTAAGACATAAAAAGCAAAGACATTTAAACGAAAGCTCAAATGGAGATTCAACCTAAATAGATGAGCCACTTGAATAACCTAGACTGAACCTAGAACTTAGGTTGGTCTCTAATCTAGTAACCTAGGGAGAATAAAAATCCTTATGGCTCAGAGAAAGAGGAGAAAATTCGTATGAAACCCTAAAGGAGGCCAGAGAAGGGATTTTGACCAAACTTGGTAGAGAAGGACAACTCAACAAGGGAGTTCCAGCAAACAAGGTGAGTTTCCCTTCAATTCCAAGGTGTTTGATCGAAACCCATGCCACAACATGCCTAGTATCTTTGTTATTAAAACATCATAGTTCTACTATGTATTTGCATGTTGATTATAATATTGATGGGACTACGTCCCTCGTGAGCTACTTGATTAATATTCAATGTGATTTCTGGGTGTTTGAGAAATTAATATTGAGGAATTCAACTTAGAGTCAAACCTAGGTATTGGGAAGTTGAGATCCATTGTGGTGGGTGTATTTGATGTTCTGGGAAGTATTGATGGCAATTTGAATTAAACCCTAGACTTAATTCTATTACTTTTTTCCTGTAGGCTATGTTCGGTAGACTTCTCGACATATCGAAGAACCCTGCCGAAGGTAGAGACTCATTCTCGGGCTAGGCTATCGAAGTATCTTCGATTTGCGTGAGTTCCACCAAAGATGAAATCTGTATAAGTTGAACCTTGGGAGTTCCACCGAAGATGAAATCTGTATAAGTTGAACCTTGGGAGTTCCACCCCGAAACCCTGCCGAAGGTCTACCGAAGCTCCACTGCCAAAAATATTTCATTAGTTACAATATGCATAGAGGGGCTCATATGATCCCAGTGAAGAGTTTGGTTTTCCCCCTCTTTTCATATTTTCGATGGACCTAAGACCCTGCCAAAGGTCTGCCGAAGGTGTCCGGCTGTTGTTTCAAATTAGATTCTGCATTGTGATACCTAATACTACTAATTGTATTGAAATCATGGAGTTTGTCCCACTTTTAATATCTTCGGCAAGCCGAGTACCACACCTAAGGCATGCCGAAGGTGCTTGCATTGCCAATGTGAAGGTGTGCCATCTAGTGCACTTCTCAGCATCATATGTAATGCGGATGCATGAGTTTGAATTGACCTTGAGACTTTTGGTGGACTTAAACCTCCTCCTAAGTTCTCGTAGTAGTGTGACCCTCTAGTCTTGAGTGAAATACCACCTAGTAGTTGGAACCCATTATGATGAGTTGGGTACCATGATTCTCATTGGGAATGGTGAAGTGGCGGGTGGTGCAAAGTGGGAAGCATAGTGAGTTGAAATATCACCTATTACGTGTTCATGATCTGTAAATTCTTACCTATGTGTGAAATGAGTTGCTATTTGGTTGACTATACGATTGATGTGGTATGTGAGATTGGTGATGAAGCACCTGGTAAGTGATGATCGTTGGATAGTCCATGGAAATGGTAAAGTAATGGTTAATTGGTGTTATGTTCTAATTAAATGGTAATGCTCTCTCATTGTATGAAATGTATGAGTTACTAGGTACTGTGTATACCTCAAATGAGTATGTTACTTAATGTGAAACCTGGTTGTGCATAATGAGATTCATGGGATTGTGACCCATGTGATTAGAAAGATGAATGTATGTCATTGATGTTAATGCCATGTACTCAAATGCATTCCTTTGCATTGTAATGAATCAACTATGAACCTACATATGTGATTACTCAGCCTGGATGGCTAGGAGAGGTTTGGACATGAGTGTGCAATGTGAGTAAGCACCTTCGTGTGCAGAATGATTTTGAAATGAAAACAAGCATCAGAGAGTGCAGGATATAAGTGTGATAGGTGAGGGGTTACATCCCCAATAGGCCTTATGTATGTGACAGATGGACAACATCTGCTGTGGGTGGAAATTTTGTTGGTAGGTCGTATGCTAGTAATGCATCACTGGGGCAATTTTGCGACTGCAATGAGGATGCCTCGGATTCGTCCCATGATAAAAAAAGAAGTTAGGGGATTGAGTAGCCCCTAGAACTGTGTTGTAGACACAAAATACTATCAAGTCTAAATGCCAATTTGCCCAAGTGGTTCGCGAAGACACTTAGGGGATTGATAGTGGATCAAAAGAGAACATACACCATACGAATACTAAACATAATGCATATCATGTTCTTGTGTAATTATTTGCTTGGTTTGCTGTGTAAAAAAATAATGGTTTCATTATGAATGACTCATTGGGCATATTGCATCATGCAGAATTATAGTGCTTGAGAGGACTCGCATGAATTGGAAACAACCTTGTTGAGATCCGGAGAGGAACGCATTATTGTAGATTGTAGTTATACCTAGTGTATCCCTTATATTGAATTTCAGTAATTTCTTGTAACACCCTGAACTAAAGTTTGCATACGAAATATTAAATTTAGAGGTCAATTAACATTTTCGTTGGATAATTAACTTAGAAAGTCTACCTAAGCATCTCACATGATTATTAAGATATAATGGACTGGGTTTAAAGAGCTTAAGTAGGCTAAAAGTGTAATTGGGCTGTTATTGGTCTTAAGTGTGGTATCTTAAGGCCCAAGGCATTAATATTTAACTTTAAGAAATTTAATATGGATTTAAGTAACAAATAATAGATCTTTAGTTTAAGTGAAATTTGTGTGAAATAATAAGGCTAAAATTACAACTAAGTCCTAGTCAACTAAGGAACCCTAATTACACGTAAAAGCTTAGGATGTTAATATATAATGAAAAGTTAGGTTTCTAAACATCATAATACACTAAAATTCATGGAGATCATAAGGAGAATAGCTGTGGTACACCAAAAACCCTAGGAAAAAGAAGAAGAGAAAAAGCTAAGACCAAGTGCTAGAAACTCAGAAAACTAATAGGTAAGTACACTTTCCTTGTTTCTAATCCATACTACTCAATCATGCTTGGTGTGATGTTTGATATATCTATGGGAGTGTGCATATGTCTCTCTACTGATGTGATATAAATGCATTGAATGTGCATATTGAGATGCCCTAGAGGACGAGTGAGTAGGTTTTAAAGTCTTTTATGCGGAATTGATTGTTCTTTAAAACCCAAGTCTGTTATTATTGATTAACATATATGACAATGAATAAATCAACTAATAACTCATGCAATTATGTAGAATATGCTAGCAAGAAAATCTACCTATAGAATAACGCAAGCAATCAAAATGGCACACGATTTATAGTGGTTCGGCACACTGGCCTACGTCCACTCCTTAGGACATCTCACAAGATCCCAAGGTATTCACTTGGCTGGTTTTCAAATCAGCTCACCACCAACCACTAAAATTGAGGTTTATATGGCGCACCTTTAACAGTTACAATGAGGTTTTTAACTTGGCTCACCTCAAACCTAGATTTCTTTTAGGGTGGTTCATTTGATACCAATGTACATCCACCGTACAGGGTTTTAATAAAATTAAAAACAATGTGTCACGACCCAAACCAGAATTCTCATTTGAGGTTCAGAATTTGGATTCACAATCTTCACCCCAAACAGAGCTTGGGAGTGGCAAGCAATATCTAGCCAAAACGGGCTAAATATAATGGATATTAAGTAAAATACAAATAATAAGATATTGAAGTTCTTAAATAATATCCAATATGATTACTCGTAATACAAGCATCGGAAAATATAACAGTCTAGTATTTTCAAATCAATTGCTACTATAATTTAAGTAAAAACCTAAATAAAAATCCTAAAGAAGACTAACGTCTATAGGAGATAAAAATCAGAGTCGCAAGAATATATATATATATATATGTGTGTGTGTGTGTGTGTGTGTGTGTGTGTGTGTGTGTGTTGGGATTTTCTCAAGGAAAATTTATGAGTTAAGACTGACATTTAAATCCATATAGTGACAATTGGAAGAAAATAGATAGATTACAAGTCCATGATTTGTTGAAATCAAATAAACGTTAATACACGAAAAATTTAAATTGAAAACAATTACTAACTATTACATTACATCAAATAACATGAACAACTGCTACGTCTTCATCCAGTCTTCATCTCGATCTTCAGCTAATATATCTGAAATGTGGTTGCTATAAAGCATGAGCTACACTAGCCAGTAAGTAGGATATGTTCAGGAATATATAAGACTATTCTAGAAAACATGCAATTCATAATACTCTCAGTCCACACAATCAAATAAGATAATTAGGTGAGATGAGATGCATGAGGTTAAGTTTTAGTTTTTATACATGAGATGTAACTATCATATGAAACCCTACATGTAGTGCACTTAACACGAAAAATCACCACAGATGATTAAATTAAGCATTATAATATGAAATGCTGTCTATATGGGGTCTACATAAATTAATCACACACATGATTCGGCTATTGGGTATCACCAATGTGACATTCCCTCACCAATCATCTTTTTTCATGTCTCTTGGGATCATCACCTATGACGTCCCGCACCATGGGAGATAACAATCTGTCTATATATGTTCCACACTTTATCGAGTCGTACTACTCAAGGAGGTATCACCAATGTGACATTCCATCCCCCCAATACATGGTTGGAGTAAGCAGACTATTTTATGTACTGGATCATAGTTTCATAGTGTTTCAACCGAGAGGACACAAGCGCCACGCTATTTTTGATCAGTGGGAGTGCTTAGATCCCAAGATATCACCAATGTGAACTTCCTCTGTGAATCATACCTAGCAGAGACCTCTGATATCTTGGATATTGGGCATCACTACTGTGAACTTTCGTCACCTATCAATTCTCACGTGAAAAGTACCCTCGACAATGATTGAGTCTATTGGGGTAGCAAATCCCTCAACTTGACCTTGCCAGTCTCCTCACTTTACAGATCATAATACTCTCATGTAATAATCTGGAGTCCCCAAACTATGGACTCTGGAACTGGGTGTTACTCATAGACCAAATCTATGGTTGAGAGCTAATGTTGTGCATGTGAATGAGTGCACATTAGCTAAACATTCAATCTTTGTGTACAAGGCGTAATAACAACTAGCAAGCAACGTAGATCATTCAATTTACAGACAATATGAATTAATACTAAGTAACAAGAATAATGTAACCATAAGGAGAAAGTCATATAAAATGATCAAAGTATTCATATGGGACGTATCAGATGCATTATTGGTTATGTGTACAGTACTCATCTCCATCCATCCTTATATTTATCTATACAATTAGCCCATGAAGAGGCATGTATAACAATAGTAGCACTGAACTTCTCATAACACCATACACGGTAAGATCACAAAGTTCGCGAATTACGTGCAAGATATATGGTGCTTAAGTAACGAGCACACGCCATACACATTCCATGAGTTATCATACTCAATTCCATTCAAACCAATTACAAGGTGTGAATCACAATAATAGTCATATTAAAGTACATTATTATCAATTCCAAATCTCAATTCATGCTATATGTGTTAACTAACAAACACCAAAACATAAGGTCAAGTAAACAAGTTCGGAGAGGCCTTCGACGACCACTTCGGCGCACCTAAACCTGCCTCGGTGACCTCTTCGGCGAACCTCTCTGAGATTTGGTGACAAGATCATGGGGTTCAGTCTCGGCGATCTTTCGGCGCGTCGAGATGTCCGCCCTTGACCCATAATTCATGTTTGGCGGCAACTTGTTCTGCGAGCCGATGAGTCCACCGAACGTCGCGAACAGATTAAAATAAATGGACTTTTTATTCATTTGCTCACACAACAGAAAGGGAAACTACTCACATGCATTTGATAGCTGAAATCCATCAAAACACAACACTAAAACATTGTCTTAAACTAACATTTTAAGATCAAGGCAAACCAACCATTCTCTAAACAAGAAAACAGACTTAAAGTAAATAACTAAGCATTAACCCATTCTAAAACATGAAATAAGAACTCTAAATCATCATCTAAACCTATGATCCATTCAAAACATGTTATGAATATGCAAAGTAAAGAGAAGAGCATGAAATCTAAAATGAGTCTATCTATGTTCATGAAGATATCCCCTTACCTCTTCAAGAATGCAAGAACCTCCAAGGGAAATCCTTAGCAAGACAAACTCTCCCCCATCTCTTTCTTCTCCAAGCTCTCCAAGACAAAACCCTAGACCCAAAACCAAACAAAACCCATAGAGAATATGAGATTCTCTTTTCTCTCTCAAACCAAACCCTAAACACATGTCTAGATCTAGGCCATCCATCTCACCAACTCAATCTCAACCCTCCATTTACTAACTCATCCTAGCCATCCAATTACACCCAGTCTCATCCTAGCCATCTAAATCTAACCACCCCAACCACTCTCATCCCAACTACTCTCATCTCAACCACACACTCACACCCACTCTAATCTTCACCTTACACCTCACACCCACTAAAGACAAACAATACACTAGAGATCTAAGCCATGGAATCATAACAACTATAATCCTAGCCATACACATCATCAAATAACCAAAATTACAAGTTTTCCACTCTCTCAACATATAGGGATTAGACTACTATACATAGCAGTAATACCCAAAAACTACATCAAGTTTGATCGCATGGTTGGATTTAATCTGATTGGCAATCAAATCACAAGATACGTTCACAACTAGGATCAAAACATATTAGAGTGTTCTTTATGCACTTTCAGGCCGTTACACAATGAGAACTTGTTACAAGATAATTTACCAATAACTATAAGTTCGATGGAGTGCTCCAAACCTGATCTTCTCGCACAAATCCTCGCACTGTTCCTTTGTTGTAGATCCTCCAATGGAGGGATCACAAAGAGGGCAAGGGCCTTACAACCCAATGAAGTGTGTGTGTGTGTGAATCTGCCTATAGGTTCCAGGGTTTAGGACTTGGTTCAATCAAACTTCTCTTTAAGATGAGTATTGAATACTCAAACCATGTGCGTGGAGAAGAAAATAGAGAGGATTTGATCTCCAAATAGACTCTTAAAGTATTCTCAGCTCTCCTCAATCTATTAGGGTTTTTCGGATTCTCTATTCGGGTGTTGGGGTGTAACGACCCGACCCGTTAAAAAAAAATAATAATAAAACCCTATTTATTTATTTTTATTTATTTATTTATTTTATCTATCATACTATATATATATATAGATAACAGAGGTACATTAGCGTGACATAAAGCGTGAAGTTATTTTTTTTTTAGCATAAGGGTAAAACTATAGAGAACACTCTACATATTTGCATGAGTGGCATTATTGTAAGATTAATGATGGCAGGATAGTAATTATAAGTGGTTGTAGAAGTAAGGGTATTAGTTTAGCAAAATAAGGTTAATGGTTGGATTTGAGTGGTTAGAGAGGAAGGGTTGAGATTGGGTAGTTAGGAACCGATGGATGGGATAAGAATTTAAAAAGTAAAAGGGTTGGATGTGTGACATGTGGCAAGGGAGAGAGAAAGGAGGATTCTTGTATGGGAAGCTTGTGAGACAAGCTTCTCATGTTGTTGGAAAATTTGGCTTGGAGAAGAGAGAGAGCTTGGAGAAGAAGAAGGGATAGAAGTTGCTTAGATTGCTAGGCTAAGGTAAGTATGGATTCTAGGATGTAATTAGTTTCATTTTGTTTTTTTCTAAACAAATGAATGATTAATGTATTGTTTGTGAGCATATATTATATGAATTTGTTAGAATATGTTTGGGTATTGTTTTGCATGTGTTTACGGTTAAAATGAACTATGTTGAATGCTAAGTAGTGTACGATGACTCAAGGTAGAAAACCCTCAAAAATCACCAACTTATGACTTAGTTAGACCGTTCGGCGTACCTGTCGGCCCGCCGAACTGGTCGCCAAACCGATTTCTGGGTGCTAGGCGACCCCTCGGCACTCCTAAGAGGCCGCCGAGTATGCCACTTTGATGGGCTCACCGAAACCACTCTTCGGCGCCGAAGGTTTTCCCAGAAAAGGCAAGTCCCTGGAAAGTCCACCAAACCACAGGTGGGTTCGCCGAGAGGCCATCGAACCCTCCTTCGGCGCACCTCTTTTGGTGCGCCAAACACCTAGCCGAAGGACTTTTCAAAATGACATGGTCCCTGGATTGTTCGCCGAACCATTCTTCGGCGCACCGAGGGTTGCGCCGAAGACGTCACCGAAGCGGGGTTGGCTCGCCGAATACCCCGCCGAAGCACAGTAAGTAATGCTAAGTATTATACGTGTGAATTGAGTTGCGTATGAATAAGTATGCCAATTTGAATAGCTGGCGTACACATTTGCATATCGTGAATGATAATGAATGAGTACGGATACATTGTGATTGATGTTGAGTGGATATGAATACATTATGAATGATAATGAATGACATGCTATATGAACACATGAATGTAGTTAAACTATTATATGTGAATTTCATTCTTGCACGTTCTATACATGGCTTGTGTGCTTAGTTAATGTGCACTCACACTACATGCATAGGCTCAAGACCTCAGTGGTCTAAGAGTATAACCCTGAAGTCCGAGACCTTATGGTTGTGTCTCATGGACAGAAAGAGTGTGATGTGATTCCACATCTAGTGAGGGGACCGGCAGGTAGAGTTGAGGGAGTAGCTAACCTAATATACTCAATCCTAGCCAAGGGGTAGTGGCCCAAGGAAATCAGAAATGAGTGCCTCTGTAGTCTGGTCAGGTGATCGTGTTTCCCTGTGGGAGGACATCAGGTTGTTGATGCACCTGGTTGGACCGAAAGGGGGGAATCACTCAGTTGTACTGGAGCTCTTCGGGGTCATTGAAAAATGTGTTGGACTGAAAAGGGGGGATGACTCAGTTGTACTGGAGCTCTTCGGTGCCATTGAAAAGAGAATATGAGAAGAAAGACTGAACAAGAAGGGAACAGATTGACTAACATTCTACCAGAGTATGCATTAGGCACACACACACACACACACACACACATATATATATATAGATGTTCGATAATTCCCCTTGGTGATATATTAGTTTATATATGTTGCATGCATGTGCATTATAATGAAAGGTGAACCTCATGCATTGCACATAAATGTTGTGATGATGTTGTTTAGAATACTAGGATGAGCTTATATATTCTCAAATCCAATTCTTACTGTCTAGTTAGCTTACGCCTTAGAGCGAAATACTTTCAGGTGAATTAGATCATACAGAAGAAGAAGACCTCGAGGTTGCTAAAGCTAAGGAGGAGTTGTACGAATAACAAGACGATTTCTACCTTCCGCAGTGATTTGCCGTTTTTAGTTGATGTATGCTTTATAGGTTTTTGAAACATTCTTTTTTGACAATGTATATAGACGGTTCCTTTTTGGGGTAAATGATATAGTTTTCTTTTACTTAATATAGAAATCTGATTTTTAATCTAGAACTTATTTTCGATTATTTTCCGCTGAACTCTGTATAGTATATAGTTTCTCTAAAAGTTATCTTGCAATCTTTAATGGTTACTATTGTTATCCTTTGACCACCACTTTCCTTTGTGGAAGTGAAGGTCATGATGCTAGACCCATCTGGATCGTGATGATCTATCGGGTTTGGGTCGTGACACGGTTGGAGCCTGTGAACGATTATATTTCTACGCTCAACTACCATCCAAGGAAGGCAAATGTGGTAGCAGATGCGTTGAGCCACAAGGCGCATGGAGTTCTCGCACAATTGATGATGCAAGAGTGGATATTACAGGAGGACATCTAAGATTTGGGAGTTAAGCCCTTGGGCCAGCAGCGTGGTGGATATCTATCAATCTTGTCGCCAAGCCATCACTAGAGCAATGGATTGCGGAGAGCCAGAAGAACGATTTAGATTTGCAGTCACTTGCAGCGAACGACAGCAAGCCTAAGTGGGCAGTACACCCAGATGGTTTGATCAGATTCCGAGGTTGACTTTGCGTACCAGATGACCAGAGCATCAAGAGAGAGATATTTGGAGAGTCACACAAGTCGTGCTATTCCATTCATCCGAAAAGCATGAAGATGTATCGAGATCTACGTCAGAATTTCTGGTGGCCAGGAATGAAGAGAGAGATCGCATTGTACGTGTCACAGTGTCTCACTTGTCAGCGGGTGAAAGCTGAACATATTAGATCAGCAGTACTTCTACAGCCGCTACCGATTTCTAAGTGGAGGTGGGAGCATATCATTATGGATTTCGTGGTCGGACTACCGAAGACTCGAGGCAGCCTAGATTCGATTTGGGTAATCGTAGACCGATTGACTAAGTCTGCTCATTTTCTACCTGTACGGACTTTAGACACAACAAATGAGATTGTGAGACTGTACATACGCGAGATCGTAGGGTTACATGGAGTTTCAGTTACCATCGTCTCAGATCATGGATCCTTGTTCACATCCATATTTTGGGAGGCACTTCAGAAAGCTATGGGCATGAGGTTGGATTTCAACACAGCTTATCACCCACAGATGGATGGTCAGACTGAGAGAGTCAACCAAGTTCTGGAAGACATATTACGAGCGTGCGCGATGGATTTCGGAGGTAGTTGGGGAGGACATCTATCATTATTAAAGTTTTCTTACAACAACAGTTTCCATGCAAAAATAGGCATGGCACCTTTCAAGGATTTGTACGGCTGACCGTGTTGTTCACTAGTGTATTGGGCCAAAGTGGGAGAAGATAGTATTTTGGGACCCGAGCTTGTGCAGCAGACTACAGAAAAGGTGAAGCTGATACGAGAAAGACTGACTATAGCACAAAGTAGGCAGTAGAGCTATGCGGACAAGAGAGGACGAGACTTAGAGTTTTTCGTGGGAGATCGTGTATTCCTCAAAGTTTCACCACTGAAAGGCGTGATGTGATTTGGCAAGAAAGGAAAGCTAGCTCCACGTTTTGTCGGACCATTTGAAGTACTCAAGCAGATCGGACAAGTAGCATATCGGGTAGCCTTACCGCCGCAGTTGTCAGCCATTCACGATGTATTTCACATGTCTTTTATACGGAAATACGAACCGGATTCTTCTCATGTGCTTGATTGGATGCAATTGCAACTTCGGAAAGATATGACCTATGTTGAGAAGCCGATGCGGATCCTAGACCGGAAAGAGTAATTGTTGCGGACAAAGACTATACCACTAGTGAAGATCCAGTGGGGACATCATGAAGAGACTGAAGCATCTTGGGAGTTAGAGTCAGAGATTCGAGCGTACTATCCACACCTATTCACGGATTGAGGTACGCAAATGTCGAGGACGAACTTCATTTAAGGGAGGTAGGCTGTAAGGACCCAAATCCACCAAAAGATGTCCAGTATTACTTGTTAAATTGTTTTATAATTATTTGGTAATTTTCTGGATTTATTTGGTAAACAATATGTGATTGAATTATGATAAGGGGTACTATGTAATATAAGTTTGATGATAGAGGGTTGTGTGAGTAATATAAAAACTCTTGGGATGATTAAATTATTAAATTCAATCAACCAAGTTGGGCGTGCGATCAACGTATGTTCTACTGGTGCATGATGATGGTTTTGGTAGGAAGATGGGGAGAATGGTAAGAGGCTCTAGGGTTTGGGGGTTGCCATTCTCACCTCATTCTCCCTCTTCATTCTATATCTGAGTTCTGGGATTGAGAGTGAAGTGAAGAGAAGACAAGAAAGAGACTTCGGTTAGTTTGATCGTGCACTAAAGGGAAGATTTTGATTTGCAGACGCCGGCCTGTAGAGAGGGAGAGGAAGAACTTCGGAAAGCTATTGTCAAGAGACAGGAATGACCAGATTAGTAGTGTGATGGTGTAGTTCGATTATGAATTAGAGATCATGTGTTTATGTTTTGTTTTTGTGATTTGATTGGATATGACAATAGTTGTGATTAGATCCATGATATTATGTGGTTTAAATGATGATTTCTATCCTAGAACTTGTTTAGCATGATTCTTGCGTGATTTTGAGTGGTTTCGAAGTGATTTGAATGGATTAAGTTTCAGAAACCCAGAATTCGGCACTGTCGGCAGGGTTCAGTCCACCGACCACCCTACCGACAGAAAAATGTTTTTAGGCTTAATCTGCTACTCGGTAGGGATTGGTCCACCGATGACCCTACCGATGGACTGTAAAATGCACAGAGAAGTTTGACGGGGTTCGGTCCACCGGCCACCCTACCGATAGAGATTGATTGTTAGGGTTATTTTTCTATTCTGCAGGGTTCAGTCCACCGACCACCCTACCGACGGACCTGTACAATGCACAGTGAAGTGGAATTTTGTGGATTCCTTGGGTGGATGGTGAAGGGCTTTGGCCATTCGTTGTTATTGAGTTTCAAAAGCTAGTTCTGATCTGAAGCCATCTAGCCTACCTTCGGGGAGGCAAACTAGGCTTTCTGAAGTTGTTGTTGCTGACCATCATCCCACCCTTGGATTGATACTGGCTTGGTATAGAAATGAATTGGTTGTTGAATCGTATGATTTTTTGTGTGTGATAATTGTTGGGAAGCTTATGATGGTTGGCAATCGGAATATCCGCGTGTATGGGCGCGTGGATAGTTTTCGTTGTCTATCTTCATTTGGTGTCCAAAATTAATGCATAACATACTACACTGATGTGAAATGATAAGTGAAGCAGGAAGTGGAAATCTACGGAGAAACTGAGAAAAGCCTCCGGAGGGTTGACTACACCCGTGGGGTGATAGGGCCCACTTAAATAAGGGTAGGATGCTGGCGAGATCCTACACAGGATCGCTATCCCTCGAGTATGGTACACTCGTAAATTAAAACATGGTGGACTTCATACCATAGGTTAGCGCTCGGAATGAAGATGGGGCTTCCGGCAGTCCCTAAGACAATGTCCTGAATTGGTTTTGGTTGAGAAGCTTCGTGTTGAGGTTCACTTATCAGGATACGTTAGTTTGGTTCATTCAACTTGCATCTACATCATGGTTGTTTGTTCTCATTGCATCCATTATAGATCATGTGATTGATTGATTCATTCATTCCATTTCATATTAAAATACTCTTTTCATATGTTGATTATTGTTGTTCTACCCTTTGGTCTGATTTCAATAAGAGCACGGGTAGCTGTCATACGCTTACTGGGC
>JAUPMG010044784.1:0-28115 GCA_031762675.1 Pachysandra terminalis | reverse complement strand
TTGGTTTGAAGCTTGGGGTACCCAAGGCTTATTTCAAAGGGTACCCAAGACTTCATTAGGGGTACCCCATGCTTAAGCCTTGGGTACCCTGTGATGAAGCCTTGGGTACCCCCAAGCTTCAAAGCATCTCTTTGAAGAAAATCTTCTCTAGAGTATTGATCCTTCTTAATGAAAAGAAAAGAACAACACTCCACAAGAACGAGATAAAGCTAAAGAACTGATTTTTTTGGAGATTAATAGTTGTTGATGATGATGTAGATCCTCTCTTTTTTAGAGTATTGATGTTGTTGAAGTTGAGATTCTGAGAATGAGTTTGGAAATTGGTGGGAAATAAGAACAAAAAAAAAAATAGCGCCTAAACAATTACGCCGTTAACAGCGATTTAATTTTATCTTGAATAACACATGGGTACCCTTAAAAAAGGTACCCTTTCTAATAACACATGGGTACCATTGAGATACCCACGTGACAGCAATCCAACAGTGCTGTATAGATTGCTGTAACCTTTAAGCTGTAAAGGATGTGAATCCAATCTTGTTAGGGAAGCGAAGTGCTCAATTGATGAAAATGAGGTTTGGCTGACGGTGCAGTATGATCCAATCAATTTGCATTACGTGATCCAATCAAGTGCTCAATTGACAAGTGGATAATTTACATATTTGATCTCTTCAATGGGATGGGTCATAATAACATACGCGTCACACCGCATTATTTATTTTATTATTATTTTTTTTTAAACCGTAGAAAATACTGTCCACCAAACCAAAAAATATATATATATATTTGAAAAGATAATTTAGGCATTTAAGAAAGGGTTATTTATTTTACTTGGACAAATTCTTGAAATTCCCGGCAGAAATTGCATGTCCCCCTCACACGGGAAAGAGTTACATCTTAGACTATTACGTTTTGGTAACGACAAGAGGATGCCCGGGCATAATAGCCCCAAACTGCGGGGACACATGTCTTAAATTCTACTTACGTGGGACTCCTTACAGAGATATCTGGTCCTACATTTGATTTGGTCCCACTTATCAAAATTGCAAAATATTTAAGACAATGTTTTTCGGTAAAAGGAATGGATTGGTTCAAACCGGTTCAACCGATGGGTTAATTTGGACCAACTCATGTAAATATGACAGTATGAAAGAAACAACTGTAATGACAAATAGCAATTACTTACCATATAACTTATATTTCAAATACCAACTTTTTTTTTTAAAATATATCAATAGCCCAAATACACAATACAAATCATCGTGAATGAAAGTAGACAATAAAAAACCCGGTCGAAGTTGTCTGATTACGAACCGAGTCACTAGTGAAAACCAATTAAATCATTGGGTCTCACCGGTTTTCAATATTTAGTGGATTAAGAGCTCACTCGGCTCGATTATACAACTGGGTACTGATTGAACCAGTTCAACCGGCCGGCCAGACCGGAGGATTTTAAAACATTAATTTGAGGTCTTTGAACCATCTATTTAAATTAAATTTTACTCTATATAAAAAATAATCAAAAGCATTTGATCAAAGGATGTACAAAGTTAGTGGGTTTTGATTATTTTGGACAACAAAACTCATAACAGGTCCTTAAACCCCGAACCCTAGATGGTACCTGAGCCTGATGACTTGCTGTCACTCTCTCACTTTCGCCCATTTACATCAAAAGCATATTAAGACAGCAAAACAACAGCAAAGTCCTTCCCAAACGAAGAGACAGGAGAGAGAGACTTCACTGGAATTCCCTATAATACCCCGGAATCAGCTCCGGCGGTGGCACGGCCGGGCTCTACCACCGTCTTCTGGGCCCCACCACAGTGCGAAATCAATTGCTTGCTTCATGAAACATGCATTAATCGATCCTTCCTCTCTCTCGCTCTCCTAACTTCTCTCTTACGCGTTGAAATTTCTCTCTCTCTCTCGATTTTCTTGTACTCGTGTCATTTATTCTCTCAAGCCAGACAACACAGAGACCCATCATCTATTGCCAGACTGGTTTTGAAGGGATCAAAATCAAGTGGAAGAAGAAGACTTTTTTTATTTTAGTATTCTGGGTTTTGTTTATGTTTTCTTTCTCAGTGGGTTCTTTTTCAATGTGGGGTTGGGTTTTCTTGTGATGGGTGTGCTTTAAGAGAGTGGGTCGAAGAAGAAGCAGAGGAGATGAAAAAGTTACCCTTTTGGGTGGATTTTTCAGTGATGGGAGTTTGAAGAGATCGATTTGTGAGGTTGGTTTTGTTAATTTGAAGGGTTGTGATGGATACCGGAGGTAGACTTATTGCAGGTTCTCACAACAGGAACGAGTTCGTCCTCATCAATGCTGATGATATCGGACGAGTAAGAGCCACTAACTCACTCCTTTTCCTTTGGTTTACGTCTCTGTGTTCGATTTCGGACGGCATTTCGTGATTCTGAGGATACCCTTTTGTTCATTTGCTGTTACTCTAATCTGGGTTCACTCAGAAATGAAATCTTCCTTTTTTTTTTATTTTCCTATTTTTTTTCAGATTTCTTTTTGAGTTCTCCCCTATTTTTTGAGCTTTTTGTCGATTCTGATTCTAATAATGATGTTTGTTTCTGTATTTTTCTTCACTATTTGAGCATTGGATTTGAAGCTGTGGAAAGTTCTCCGCTTGAGCCTTGGTTTACCAAAGATTTTCTTTTCCCCTCTTCTTTTAGTTCTGTTAGTCTTGGGTGTTTCTGTAATCTGCAAGTAATCGCCTTTCTAATCTTAATCTATATTTGGTTCATATCACTGAACTGTTTGGATAACCCTGGAAATGCTGTTCTGGAATTTGGTCCTGTTTCCTCTCCTTAAATACTTGATTTGGGAGCTCGTCTACATAAACAAATATTTGATTCATGCAGTCTTTTTTTCTGTAATTTTGTTGTGTTTTGGGAGTATGTTCTTATGTTGTGATTTTCAATTTTTTATTTTTTTTTACATTGTAAGCAGATGCTAATTGAATCTTTTTCATGCTTTTGATGCGTTTACAGGTGAAGTCTATACGAGAGCTAAGTGGACAGATTTGCAAGATTTGTGGAGATGGAATAGAAATTACAGTGGATGGAGAGCCCTTTGTTGCATGCAATGAGTGTGCTTTCCCTGTGTGCAGACCTTGTTATGAGTATGAAAGAAGAGAGGGCAATCAGGCTTGTCCTCAATGCAAAACCAGATACAAGCGCATCAAAGGTCAGAGATTTTGCTACTAAGGGGACTTCACTCAGGTTCTCAATTGGGTATTTTCTTTTTTCCTCCACTAACTGGGTGTTAAAATTGCAGGTAGTCCAAGGGTTGAAGGTGATGAGGAAGAGGACGATATTGATGATTTGGAGAACGAATTTGATTACGGGAGTCTTGACAGAAGGGACCCTCAACACATTGCGGAGGTCATGCTCTCTACTCGTCTTAACATCGGCTGTGGTGGTTCCTATGCCAATGCATCAGGGGTCACCACACCATCGGATCTGGATTCCTCTTCTCTTAGCCCAGCAATCCCGTTTCTGACCTATGACCAAGAGGTGAATTGATTGAACAATATTTCATGATTTTCTTTTCTTTTTTTTTTTCCTTTTATTTATTTGATTTATAGGTATGTGCATTTAGTATCGGTGACGGATATGCAACAACGCTGATTGTTCTTGATTTAGGATGCTGCAATTTCTCCTGATCAACATGCTCTTATTGTACCTCCATTTATGGGTCATGGAAACCGTATTCATCCGATGCCGTTCCCTTCTCGTAAGTCTGTCTGTGGGTGTGTTATGTTTATATTGAAATATTTAATTTGCATATAGTGTACTTAGTTTTATTAATTTTGCAGTCCAATCTAGACCAATGGACCCTAAGAAAGACCTTGCAGTATATGGATATGGGAGTGTAGCCTGGAAGGATCGGATGGAGGAGTGGAAAAAAAGGCAGAATGAAAGATTTCAAGTTGTTAAACATGAAGGAGAAAACGGTGGTGGGAACTGCGATGGAGATGAGCTGGATGACCCTGATTTGCCCAAGTAAGTGCATGCTCAATTTTGTATTTATTTTGTTTTTGAAATATTATTTTATTGGATCTTTGAGTTGTGTATTAGTTGTGTTTCTTAAATAATGTTATTTAAATCAAAACTTGGTTTTTACTGCTAGAGATTTCTGAACTGCTGACAGAATTTTTCTTGGTTTTTTATTCATATGATTGCCATTGTCAAAATAGCTTAATTGTTTAATGAAGAAGTTTGGGCCTTCATACTAAGTGCAGTTTGTTATTTTCTTTTGGGTGTTTTTGTTCTTTCCTTCTATTAAAAACACGGTCAGGGTCAAGACTGTGATGAGAATTGTAATCAATTTTTTTTCAAAGAAAGAATGAAAGAAATATATGAGACAAGTTATGCGGATGTTTTATCTGAGGCATCGTTGTAGAGTAGGTAATGGATTTATAAAGCAAAACAAGAAAAAGAAGAAGAAGATGAAAAATAAATCTTGTTTTATATTTCACGAAATTAAGTATACTTACTGAGTTTGAGGTGCATCTTGAGTTAATATTACTTGCCAAGAGTTTCACAATCAAGCACATATCATGGAGGAAAAATGTGCTATGCCATTATACTATCAGAAACAGAGGAAAAGAAAGGATTATCTGATAGAATAAATCTTTATTTTCCATATCTTGTTAAGAGGCACTCAATAAAAATATGGTTAATCTGCTTATCAAATATGATCTTTGTAGAAACTTCTTCACACTGATTTTTGCAAAATATTACAGATTTCCAGATTAGTGTAGACATCAAGTCTCTTTGATGATCATGAATAGACAAGTTCTGCCTACACATGATCTTGGTCTGAGCCAAATAGACAAGTTGCATTTTTCTTGGCTGAGATTTTAAACTCGGGATTTAGTGATCAGGTTACTACCAGTGGCGGGCCGTTACCAATTTATATACTTTTGTTTTTTTTGAATTTATATTATTCCTCCAACTCAGTCAGTTGAGGTTGCAGTGAGGTTCATAAGTGTGATTATATGGAAGAGTAACCACCTGTTGTGGATCATTGATATTCATGTTGATTCCCTATATGATTTCTCTTTTTAAAATCAATTTTCCTCATTACCCACAGTACCCTGACTCTCCCAGCTAAGTCTGGATTACATGCCTTTTATATTTAGTTTTGGGCTTAACACATCTTGAACAGCATATATTTATTTCTTAGGATTTGTTTCTCTTTGAACATTTATCAATTTTTTATTTTTTATTTTTTTTTTGGTTCTATTCAATTTATGATTTCAGAAAATGTATTCTATGTTGTAATATTATTTTCCTCTACCAAAGGAGAAGAATAAGCAATATTATTGATTGTTCCCTATGTTCTACATTCTGCCTCTTCTTCTTTCTTTGTTTAGCAATCAGTTTGGAATTTACTTTCAGGATGGATGAGGGCAGGCAACCACTTTCGAGGAAGTTACCCATTCCTTCTAGCAAGATAAATCCATACAGATTGATAATTTTGCTACGGCTCGTCATTCTTGGCTTCTTTTTTCATTATAGACTTCTCCACCCAGTCCATAACGCCTATGGTTTGTGGCTGACTTCAGTTATTTGTGAAATTTGGTTTTCTGTGTCATGGATTTTTGATCAGTTCCAAAAACTGTCTCCAATTGAGCGAGAAACCTATCTTGATCGGTTATCGTTAAGGTATTTGGGTTCACCTTATCTGCTCCATTTTTCTTGGTTTATAATATACTTTGCCTAATTTTTTGCTCCTTAAAACTAACCCAGGTACGAAAAAGAGGGAAAGCCATCTGAATTAGCTGCTGTTGACATATTTGTAAGCACAGTTGATCCTCTGAAAGAACCACCACTTATTACTGCAAACACCGTGCTATCCATCCTTGCTGTGGATTACCCGGTGGACAAAGTTGCTTGCTATGTGTCAGATGATGGTGCCGCCATGCTTACTTTTGAATCCCTTTGTGAGACATCAGAATTTGCTCGGAAGTGGGTTCCATTCTGTAAAAAATTCAATATTGAGCCACGGGCCCCGGAATGGTATTTTGCTCAGAAGATTGACTATCTTAAGGACAAATTCCACCCAGCTTTTGTGAGGGAACGGCGTGCAATGAAGGTTTGCGATTCTTGTTTGTAATTGGTTCTATAGATTGGTTTATTTACCTGTATTAAATACTATAAATGAGATACATAGGCGACAGGCCTGTTGATTAGGGTTGTAGATGAGGCGGGTTGGGTTAGGTTCTGATCAGTTCGGGCTCAGCCCAACCTAAAATTAGTCGTCCCAAATTCAGCATGGCCCAAACTGAACCCAAAATCATGAGCTCAAACCACGCCCAAACATTATTTTTTTGAGTTCGGGCTAGGTTCTGGCTGTCCCAAAAAATACATATAATTCCAAATTTCCAATCAATACCATTACAAATGCATACAAATCACTAGAGAAAATTACATTTTTGTTCAAACGGAATCAAACCCATCAATGCAAAACCGATTTAATAACAAAAGAACAAAGAAAATCAATACTCTAAAAGTAAAAAGCTTTTGTGAGGGAATGGCATGAAATAACAGTTTGTGATTCTTGTTTGTAATTGGTTCTATACAATGGTTTATTGACCTGTCTTAAATACTCGTAAAAGTAAATAAAAGCATTGGGTACGTATCTTCATGTCAGGCATGTTGATTGTGGTGCCCCTTATGGTATGGTCTTGAAATTCCATTAGTTACCAAACAATTAATGTTGTTATCTCCTGCATCATTGTGTGTGTGCAGAGAGAATATGAAGTGTTCAAAGTTAGGATAAATGGTTTGGTTGCAATGGCAGAGAAGGTTCCTGAGGAGGGTTGGACAATGCAGGATGGAACCCCTTGGCCTGGGAACAACATTAGGGACCACCCTGGAATGATCCAGGTGAGCATGTGTTTCTTTTTTACTATATGGCAAATGATATGCATATATTTTTTTTTGGTTGATGTGGAACCCCCAACCCCAGTTAGTGGGGACAGGGTAAACCCTGGATACACCCTACCCACAAGGACCGTATATCAGTTGAGCTCGGGAACTCGAACCTGGGACCTCCAGTTTCTGAGCTGGAGAGCCTGCCAGTTGAGCTAACCCGTGTGGGTTATATGGCAAATGATTTGTTCTCTTGGTTATGTAAAGTACCATTAATTGTAACTTTTAAGACACTATGAGGGTCTATCTTGAAGCATCTTCTTTCTTTCTTTCTTTCTTTCTTTCTTTCTTTGTTTTCTTCTTCTTCTTTTTATTTTTTTATTTTTTTATCTCTTTTTAATGTTTTAAATGTGTCCTCCAAAGCAGGTGTTCCTTGGCAACAATGGCCTTCTTGATATTGAAGGAAATGAGTTACCTCGTCTGGTTTATGTTTCTCGTGAAAAGAGACCAGGTTTTGATCACCATAAAAAGGCCGGGGCCATGAATGCTATGGTACAGCTCGAACCAATATATTTTCTGCATGTTATCTCAGAATTCAGATCTTCTTTCATTCTACTTTTCCTTTCAATAAATGCATGGTCTTGCATTCTTTCAGTTTTTTTCTATTATTTATTGGTTTTCCTGTTTCTTAAAGGTGCGGGTATCGGCAGTCATCTCCAATGCACCTTACGTTCTAAATGTTGACTGTGACCACTATATAAATAACAGTAAGGCTCTTAGGGAAGCGATGTGCTTCATGATGGACCCTACATCAGGGAAGAAAGTCTGCTACGTGCAGTTTCCTCAACGGTTTGATGGAATTGATCGCAACGATAGATACTCAAATCGCAATGTTGTATTTTTCGATGTATGTTTTGCTGCATCCCATGGTGGTTTTGACTTGCTTCTTGTTATTTTTCGAATAAATTATAATTTGCTTTTATCCCAATTGAAAACAGATCAACATGAAGGGGCTAGATGGGATCCAAGGACCATCGTATGTTGGAACAGGTTGTCTTTTCAGAAGGCAGGCGCTATATGGATATGATGCCCCTAAGAAGGCGAAGCCCCCAGGAAAGACTTGCAACTGTTGGCCAAGATGGTGCTGCCTATGTTGTGGGTCTAGAAAGGAGAACGGGAAAGCAAAACCAAAGAAAGAAAAAAGAAAGAAGATGAAGCAGAGGGACGCATCAACCCAGATACATGCGCTCGAAAATATTGAAGAGGGAATTGAAGGCAAGGAGTTGGTTGTTTTCTCATCTTTTGTAGGATATGTTTGCCTTATACACGGATCTTGATGTGACTAATTAGGGTTTGTCACTGCAGGAATTGATAGTGAGAAGTCATCCCTCATGTCCCAAAGGAAATTCGAGAAAAAGTTTGGGCAGTCTCCAGTCTTTGTAGCTTCCACACTTTTAGAGAATGGTGGAATTCCTCAAGGGGCGAATTCTGCGTCGCTCTTGAAAGAAGCCATCCATGTCATTAGCTGTGGCTACGAAGATAAAACAGAATGGGGAAAAGAGGTTAGTAACCACTTAAAACTTGTACAATACACCTCATTATCCTCTAAAATTCCGATGTTGAAACAGGTCGGGTGGATATACGGCTCCGTCACTGAGGATATCCTCACAGGTTTCAAAATGCATTGCCATGGTTGGCGGTCCGTGTATTGCATACCCAAAAGGCCTGCCTTTAAGGGGTCTGCTCCAATCAACTTGTCTGATCGTCTACACCAGGTTCTTCGGTGGGCCCTTGGATCTGTGGAGATTTTCTTGAGCAGGCATTGTCCAATCTGGTATGGCTATGGATGCGGTTTGAAATGGGTGCAACGGCTTTCTTACATAAACTCTGTGGTGTATCCTTTTACATCTATTCCTTTGATTGCTTATTGTACCTTGCCGGCTATCTGCCTCATTACTGGGAAATTCATCGTTCCAGAGGTAATGTTATACTGGAATATTTATTTCTCCATGGAACATGAACATCTTAAATTCCTTTCTTTTTTTATGAAAACATGCCCTTGTATTCAATTCACAGATCAGCAACTATGCCAGTATTGTGTTCATGGCTCTCTTCATGTCGATAGCTACAGCTGGTATCCTTGAGATGCAGTGGGGAGGTGTTACAATAGATGATTGGTGGAGAAATGAGCAGTTCTGGGTGATTGGTGGTGTTTCGGCGCACCTTTTTGCTCTCTTCCAAGGCCTGCTCAAGGTTTTGGCCGGAGTGAATACAAACTTCACAGTTACATCCAAAGGGGGTGATGACGGAGCATTCTCGGAGCTCTACCTGTTCAAGTGGACATCGTTGTTGATCCCTCCTATGACACTACTCATCATCAATATAATTGGGGTGGTGATTGGGTTTTCGGATGCCATCAATACCGGTTACGAGTCATGGGGCCCTCTATTTGGTAAACTATTCTTCGCCTTCTGGGTCATTGTTCATCTCTACCCCTTCCTCAAGGGATTTATGGGGAAACAGAATAGGATGCCCACCATTATTCTGGTCTGGTCAATTCTTCTTGCCTCAATCTTCTCGCTTTTGTGGGTTCGTATCAACCCGTTTTTGTCAAGAGACGGCATCATATTAGAAGTTTGTGGATTGGATTGTGACTAAGATACATGGATAGAGCTTATTAGATGGTTTTACAGTTTAGAAAAGCCAGTTGGGAGTTGCAGAAGAATGCTGCTTTTCTTCCAACCAAAGCAGATGGCATTGACATGATTTTGCATAACAAGAAGTATCAGAAAAAAAAAAAAAAAAAAAAGGAGAATTGTGAAGGAAATTTATGCTGGAGGTCTGTGTAGATATAAAGGATTGGGAGCTGACAAATTTTTTGTTTGTTTTACCAAGTGTTCATTGATTCTTTCCATACATGTGGGTTTTGATTTTAGAGTGTGTGTAGTTACAGGAGGACATTGATTACAACACATTTTGATCTTCTTGTTGAAGTATAATTTATTTCCTTCTCAATAAGGGACTCGTGTATTTTGTTTCTGTACCTTCCCCATTCTAAATTAGGCATGGACTTTACAGTACTGGGTTTATGCATTCTGGCATTTTTTTGTGTAATGTGATTGAGAATAGTTTTGAAGGTTCCTTCAATGAACTAAAGTAGACAATTCATGAAGTGTGGGTCTTGTAGGGCATCTGAAAACATTTAGTCATCTTGCACTGAGCTAAGGAAGTTTACTTATGGATTGTGTCGTAAGACCTTTCATTGAAGTTGTTTTAAGGCTTTGGCCTTCTGGACTTGGGGCCGGTTTCGCGAAGCTTCCGACAAGTGGAAGGGCTTTAATGTGAAGAGTTTTGTTCAAAGGGGCTTTGAATCAAAGCCATTGGTTAAAAATTAGGTTTGGTGTGAAAAATTATATAAAATGATACCCTATACATAATTTTTAACAGCAGTTTCACACTTGCTTCATCAAAATGGGCTTCTTGAAGAAGTGCTTACATTCAAAAGCTGCTTTCAAAAGTATCACTAAACACCCCAAGTATTGAGTAGGAAGCCCTTTTAAGTCTAGGAATGGCTTCCTAACCCTTACGAAACTACAGCAAATGGAATCTTAGAATGTCTTTTAAGTCTGTTGCAATTATGCAGATGTGAACATCACTAGCAGGTGACATGTGCAATACTGCAAGAGAGTTTATTCCAAAAACAATTGATGAAATGAGAGAGTTTCAAATTTTCGAGTAATTAAAAAAGCCTTGAAAGTAAAGAGTTGTTAATTACAATTAGAGTTTTCTCATACACCTATCGTTAAAAACGCATGAAAAGATATAATTATTCTTACAAATATTTGATAACACTTTTAATATATATATATATATATAAAGAGTTAGATTTTTAACACTCTTTCGAAGCACCCTCTCTCTTTATAGTATAAGTAGATTAATAAATCTGACCCAAACAAGAAAATGATGAAAAGGCTATTGGATGACGGATTTTATTTATTGGACCGTTTTCTGGTTTTCATCAACCTATAAGAGCCATTGATTGACGGTTTGTACAGTTCAACCATCAAGTCCGGTTCAGGCGTGAACGCAAACCAGTGATTTACTAAAGGGTCGGACCGTCGGTTCATTATTATCATATATATCTCGGATCAAAGAGTCCCAACTCCTACTACTTCTAATTATAGTTCCACTAGTAATCCTATTTAGATTAGAATTTCACTGTAACTATACTTAGTCTATACATATAAATTTCAACACATATGAGATTTTCTCTTTGTGCTTTCTACTGAAAGGAAAAGATTGCCATTGTTATACCTCAGTCTTGTATTTTCTATTCATTACAGGTATGAGTTTGGCTTTTAGATTTAATTGATTTTTTTTTATTACTATTTATCGTTACTAAAAATAAAGACAAATATTTCTCAGTAGGGAATCAATGGCTTATTTGGCCGAGCCATGATCTTGGTATAGTTGTTTCTAAATTGGTTTGGTTCGATCGGTTTTAAAACACTGGTTTACATTGTTTAGACATAGGGCTCATAACCTATATCCCACCATATCGTTGTTCATACAACTGGTAACTACTTGTTTTCTTTAATAATCTTAAAACCCTAAGCTATCTTATATCCTAAATCCTAAATTCTAAACCATCTTAAAACGATTTAAATAAAAAAAAAATTAGGTTATAAACCACTAGTAGTGAGACTCTGTCAGATTATATACTTGACGACCGTCATGTTGTCCTGTGTTTATATGAGACGGGATATTTGATATTTGTTATGTACCCTGACATCAATTATTTAATGATATGTCTAAACGACAAATAGATGTGACTTTTGGGATCCAAAATCAAGTAGTCCTTGGATCATTGGTGTTGATTACAAATCAAATACACCTTTTTTTTTTTTTTTTCCCCATATTTTTCATCTTTATTATTTATTGATAGTCAAATGTTGATTTTACCTCTCTTCTATTTCAGCATATATATTGAAAGGATCACCCAAGAAATGGCTCAAACTGGGGTAAGGATTGGGCATCAAACTCAACACAAGGCTGCGCGGCGCTTAAGGCGGATGGAAGAGCGAAGAAGCATAAAGCGCGAACAAAAGGAACTCCTCTCATACCGATACATGCAGGCTAGAAAGAAGACGAGCCTTCATTCATCGCCTTCCTCCTACTTTGTCTGTTCACTTTTCACAGTGATCGTCATTCTTGGAGTTTCAGCATTCTACTACTTTCGCTAGGCAATAATATCAACATGGGATAATATCTAATTTCTTAATTTTATTTATTTATTTTCAATCAAATTCTCCCACCATTGTTTCCTTCTTTTATGCATTTTGAAGTACAGAAGTTATGTTTAATTTTTTGATGCACAGGCACACAAAGTGAGCTAATAAATAAGTTATTAAAAAGAATCGATAACACAAATTGTTAAGGTTAGGATGTCTACATGTATTAATAATTTATTTATAATATATTATACATTATAAATAAATACATAATTGTTAAATTTATTATAAAAAATATTTTATTTATAGATATATGAACACTTTTAAACATGCACTCTCCCGCTCCGGCTTGGCTCTCTAAAAACTTAGCTTTGAATATTACGTTGAGGTTTTTTCACCAAATCAAAGCCTAGTAATTATCACTAGTTTCAGCATTCTTAAATGAGAGGAAAAAAAATCAAAGCTTAGCTATCACGGGTGCGGATCTGTGCTGAACACGCCTGTGCTGGGCCTGTGATGAGAGACATCTCTGAGGAGCAAAATTATATTTTTGCCCCATAAAATACAATTTTGTCTCTCGGAGATGTCTCTCAGTACACGCCCAGCACAGTACACGCCCAGCACAGGCGTGTTCAGCATAGAAGATCAGCACTCAACAATCACTAGTTTCGGCATCTTACATAACATCCAGTTAGTGACACTTGAAAAAGCATGTTTGATATTAACTAGATGAAGTAGGGACTTTAGGGATGGCAATGGGGCTGGTTCGGATAGGTTTTGACAAACCTTAACCCGCTCCTATTGGAGCCCTCCTATACATACTCATAAAAGGATCGGGTCGTGGCAAGATATGGCCTAGATGAAATATCTACTATAAGTAAATAACTTTTTAGTTAAAGTTTAATGTATGATTTTAATATATTTACATATAAAATATAATTTTCAATAATATATATATAGGAAGCGGATCCTCTGTGTTGGGACCCGTGTGCTCGGCCTGTGATGTAGAAACAATCTCGGGGGCCGAAATGATAATTTTGCCCTCGGATGTGGTCCTTGAGAGTAAAATTACCATTTCGGCCCCCGGGATTGTCTATACAGCACAGACCAAGCACACAGGATCCCAACATAGAGGATCCAGGCTCATATATGTAACAGGACATGTTAAAATCGAGTCCATTTTTGTTGCTCCGAAGAAAACAGAGATCTGCTGCTCCGTCGTTAGATTTGTGACGCGTGTTCAAGGGTTTTCCACATGATGCGCGCCCGGGACGGCAAGTGAGAAGACGGAATCTGTCTCCGTTCGCCTTTCTTCCATTAAACGTTTTCAAACACAAGTAACCAAATCGTTCCGCCCGTTTCTTCTCTTTGCCCCTTTTTTCTCTTTGATTCGACCCCCATTGTTGTCATGCAAAACCCGCCCCTTTCTTCCCTTTGATTAGACATCCATTGTTGTCCAACAAAACCTGTCCCTTTCTTCCCTTTGATTCGACGAACCAGAGGAAAGAAAATACTTGCAAAAAACCTAGCCCCATTGTTGTCCTGCAAAACCATGTCAAAACCCCATTGAAGCCGAATCCAAACCCTAGTCGTCCCTTCCAACTAAATTTTGACCTTCAAACCCTTTTTCTATCTCAGAGAAAATCCTCACCCGTTTTCAGTTCATGCATCTTCCCCACTTTCTGTTCAGTTTTTATTTTGGCTCGGAAAGTAATCAAAAAGATCCAAATATTTATTATTGCTTTTTATTTCTATGATTTTATCTTTGAAAATGAGAGAAAGAGTCTTCAGATCTTCTTCGTTTTCTTCTTCTTCTTGGACGAATCAATCATCGAACGATTTTAGAAATTGTTATTTCGTGATCTCTGATCGTTTCCTTCTTTTTTCTTGTTAATTGCATTTATTACTTGATGTCTTCAGAGCAAATCGTTGCTTTCATGTATTGTTTGTTTAACGAATTATGCTTAGATGTTTGTGGGATTATTATTTCTTAGAGATGCTTGGAAAACCTATCTCTTCTCTTGGCATTTATTTTCTTTTGGTAGCTAAAATTATTTTTCATCAATAAAATAGGGTTTAGGATCTTTGTCCGTGATTGATGTGTTCTTACTAGTGGAAGGTATTGTAGGATGATATTTTTTTTGATTAGTAATTTGAGAATTTTGAGCTGAAAGTCGTTTAGATGTTGGAATTTGGAGGATCGTTTGTTGGGTTGTGATGGTTGTATTCTTTAATCCTGGAATGTAGGAGTAATGATTTAATTTTGTAGTATAATTTGCTAAAAGCAACTTCTTTGATTATCAAAATAGAATTTTTGGGATGTACTTGGATCAATTACAGAAGCCATAATTTAGGCCAAACTGAAAATATATAACTGTAAATAAAATATGATAATACTGAACTCGATGGTGTAACCTTTTTCCTAAAAAAGTGGTGTGTGCTAGGATCCCGTGTGCTCACTGTGTGGTGTAGAAACAAATTTTGAGATGGGGCCCACATTTGGGGGAGTAAATATCATTTTGTCCTACGGGATTTGTCTTTACAGCATATGGGATTCCAGCACATATGATCCTGGTTGGTGGGGTTGAGGGGTGGGAGTCTGAACTTTTCAAGATAAAATAATTAGTTTTTGTGTTTGCCGCAGTTGGGAAACTTAAGTATATTATTGTCAAGCATGGGTTATGGTTATGGTCGTCTCATCTCCGTTACTGATTATGGACAGAACTCTAGAAGTTGTTGAATTATCAATTTGAATTAGTGTTCTATTAATCCATCTAAAAGGGTCATGTTTACTAATGTGAATCACAAAGTCATGATAATCTTATATTTAGATAGTAGTAGTACTAGGTTGAACATTATATGGCTACTTCATGTGTTAGTAATCATGTGCTTCCTCATTTGAGCGGAACATACTTTTAGGTTTAACTAAGGATCAAGCATCTCTTGTTGAAAGAAAGCTTTAGTAGATTGTTGGAAGTAGCATTGGTGTAAATGGAAATGGACGATTTTTTTCTGTTCTTTTTTTGGTTTTGCACTTTGTTTTTCGTCCTTCCCTTCCTCCCTCTCTCTCAGGGGAGCATTTTGGAAGAAATAAATGCAAGTCAATAGTTAAAATTATTATAATCACATTATGTAAAATCGAACTATGGGAAACATTGTTAAATCTTCACAAAAAGTTATTTTAGTAACATGCCTGGACTAAATGATCAATTGGAAAATCAAACTCTGTAATGTAGAGACAAATTCTAGGGGTAAAATGGTATTTTTGCTTTTGGGTGTTGGCCCCACTCTGAGTTTGTCCCTATAGCACACGGCGAACACACGGGATTCAAGCAAAGAGGATTCCGACCCGTAATTTCGGAATTCACGTCCCCTCAAATACGTCCAGGCAAGGAAAACCCAGAAAGCGAAACCGTCCAAAGTCAAAACTCCACTTCCTCCCATTGACCCCAGAAGAAGATATAACAATCAAGAGAATGATATAACCAGAGAAAAATCTCCATCTTCTCTATATCTGTGTCGCTTTCGTCTGTATTTTAATGGCGGAAGAATCGTCTTCTCTTTGTAGAAGCCAGACGAGTTTACTAATGGATCCAGACGTGGTGGCAGCTCTGCAGCTGGTTCAGCTTAGTGGAGACGAAGAAGACTCCAACAACAGTAGTAGTACGGATGGAGAGAGGGAGCAAAACCCAGATGGTATTACTTCTGCAGCCAATACTATAATAATAGAAGAGATCTTTGGGAAAGAAGGAGCGGAGGTTTTCCAGCCAAGGAAAAGGAAATTTCGATCTATCGATCATATATACAAGATCACCAAGCCTTTGAATCTCATCCAGGCAAAGAAGGTGGAATGTTAAACGATTCCCTAAAACACCAACTGGGACAGAGAGAATCCTTTATATAAATTCAGGTATATTGAGTCTATCAAACTAGATTGTGATTCATTATCAATCTATGGTAGTATCATGTCATCAAAAACTTTGTCTAAATTTTCTTCAAGAGAAGGTTCGATTTTTTCTCTGATCCGTAGTAGAAAAGTTGAGAAATCTGGATCAGTTTTTGCACGTATATTTTCATCAACATAGTTTCAAATGGATGACTTGGTACATCAACAATTTCAACACGTGTCACGAGAAAAGGTAGATCTTGTCTAAAATCTTCACCAAAATAATTAATTTACCTCCAAAAAGTTGTTCATTCTCAATAATATCATTGATTGTTTTATCCTATATCACATAATCCGTGTGGTAAGGGCGGTGTTTTGGCGCTCAGAACGCGAATCCATGTTCTGAGCACGAAAATATCCCCAATCTGTAGATTTGACTTTATAGTATGCAGATTGGAGTAAAACTATTTAAATAAAGAGATTTTCTTATAATTTTAGGGTTTTTTTTTTATAAAATTATAAAAATAGATCCATTTTATAGTATTTTAAGTAAGCGGATTAGAGTAAGACTTTAAAAATAAAAGGATTTTCTTGCAATTTGACGGGGGTTTTATGAAAATATAAAAATAGATCTTTTTTATACTAAAAATAAGGTTAAACTAGGTTGATAGGAGGATAAATTGAGATTTGTTTTTTGTATTATTTCCTTTTATTGTATACGTGGTTGAGCATAAGAATGAAAATTAAAATATTTTTGTACATGAATTATAATTTATATGTATATATACAATATATTTATAGACGCTTTGTAAGCACTCTGGATTACAAGTTATTTTCAAGTTTGACACTCTCGTACTTTGCTCCCGCACCCGTTCAGCGTTCTGGTAACTTGGTTCTATCCAATGCCTATGGTATTGCTTTTGGTAACCTTTATGGAAAGTACATTGGTACAAAAAAGTAATGTAAAACTTAAAATTTGATAAATATGAAATAAGATAACATTTGTATTTCTACGATATAGGGAAGTTTTTATAATTTTGCATGTTGAATAGTTGGTGTACACACAAATTTCGTGTCTGAAAATTAATGGACAAGATTTGTTGGTAGTACAGTTGTCAACTTTGTATTAACTTGAAAATGGGGTACAGTTCTTTGTGATTTTCTTCTCTATTATGAAGAAAACCTTTGATTTTTCTATGTAGGCTATTCTTGGTTGAATTTGATCTTCCTTGATCTCCTTTACAGCTATCAAGAAAGTAATAGATTTGATAGATTTCACGCATGAAATTGTAGGGCTTTGTTGCGAAGTCGTCAGCTTGATCTTTGAGCTTGTAAACTTGTGGGAGACCAAGAGAGCTTCATCTTGATGGACTCGTAGAGTTATGAGGGTAAGGAGAGATTCATCTTGATGTGGATCTCTGGGCTTTTGAGCGTATCAGATAATGAATAACTATAATCTTTAGGTTTGAATACTGTACTATAGAGCTTCAAGTCTTCAAATCTTTAGGACTTTAGATTTTCAAGGCTTCAAGACAGCAACACTTTTTTCATTTTAGCTTGGTCTTATAGATGTAGAGGTGATAAAGTTGTATTTGATCTATAACATTTGCTTCCAATTATAGAGAATCATCTAGATTTGAAGATAATTCCCTATTTAGTAAAAATTATCTAGATTTGAAGATAATTCCTATAAGAATTATCAAGATTTAATTTAGATAATTCTCTATTTAATTTATAAGAATTATTTGAATAATTCTTCGTAAAACCCATTCTATCAAAATCAAAAATTCTATTTAAAATTGAAGAATCTTATCTCATAATGAAATCCACCTTATAGATGCCGGGCCTAATGCAGCCTAAATAAGATCAACAAAAAAGAAACAACAACACAAATTGTTAAGGTTAAGATCGCTACACTTTTGTTCTTAATAGGTAAACTATCTCTCTTTTTAAAAGAGTGGAAAGAGAGGATTTACGGAGGGGGAAAGAGAAGATAAGAAGAAGTGTGCTTGATAAACTTTTTAAAAAAAAAAATGTCTTGATGACTTGATGTCAAAATCAAACTAACCCAAATTACGGGTCTTTGAAATCAATCAAACCTACTTGACTTGACTGAACCTAACCCAATTTGTGATTTCGGTTTGGGTCGAGTCGCATTGGTTTTGGTTAAGATAAAAATAAATAAACCAAAATTGAACTGACTCCAAACTCATGGTCCTGAAAATTAACTCAAACCTAAACCTAATCCAAATTTTTTATTTCACTTTGTTTGGCTTGGATTGGTTCAAGTCAGAATGATATCATCAATCCTAACCAAAACTGAGGGTCAGAGTCAGACCATATCAATCTCAGATCGAACCAATCCAAAATCAAAACAAAATGAGAGTCTCGTGCATTAACCCAAACCCAAATTGAACATAATCCCAACTCAATCAATCCTAACCCAACATAAACCGATTTATGATTTCAGTTTGGGTTGGGTCCAATCGGTTTGGGTGAGGTTCATTTTTGTCAAACCTAAACACCAAATATAGCCAACCCAGCCCAAATTAGACCAGCTAAATCCAACCTAACAAAAAATCAAAATCTACATTATGGAATCCAAAGCAAATGATCCCCTGTTTTATAGTTTGTAACTTCAAACATCTGAATAGGAGAGCAATTTGAGGGCTAAGAAGAGCAATCATCCATCTCTACCTTAGTCGTTGGCTCAATCGGCAAGCTCTCCAGCTCAAGAACTTGAGGTCCCAGGTTCAAATCCCCGGGCTTACCTGATATATGGTCCTTGTGGGTGGTACCCTAGGGATTCCACGTCACCAAAAAAATTAAAAACACTGGTGTGATCCTTTGCTGCTCCTATTCACATCCGTTCCACCACAAACTGAATCATAAATTGAAGCATAGAACCAAAAATTTGAGAAACAACATTATAAAGCATTAATAAAACAGTACAAGGCAAAAGGTGCATGCAAATCTAAAATACTAACAGAATTTTAAATGGTTCAATTGAGTAAATCAGATGGGCAAAATCAACTTTGATTCACAAAATAAAAGGTACAGCAAGTGATCCTGATACATAAAGATATATACTGCAAGCGGATAATAACCCAGAACAAAACACAGCAGCGAAAAACAAGACACCCGATGACCTACATTCCAGAACCTTAGATTTTAAGCAACTCATCTTCCACCAACATAAAAGAAACCAATACAAAATACAGGAAGAAGAAAAGAAATAACAAAGCAGAAGAAAGCATTCCACAACTTACAAAGCAGTTACAGCACCATCTACGAGGAAAGATAAGAAAGATGACCTTAAAGCCGTTGCCCACGCTTTAACCACATTTCGTATATATGACTACCACTCGATTTCCTTTCACAAGCTTTTCACTTAGATGGTCTGCAACTGGGAAAAGGAGATCCGGATAAGAGATCTGTCAATGGACGCGGCATGCTTGCATACTAGAGCCTCAGTGGCCTGCTCCTCGGTCTCAAACAGGACCAGCGCCTGCTTCTTCCCATTCACCTCAAAGAGCTTCGTATTGACAATGGTGCCGTGCTCCTCCAACTGTGCTACAATCTCCTCGTCTGTGATGTCCTGAGGAAGAGTGGAGATATGGATCATCTTGGTCGGGGAGCAGCAGTACCGGTAGTTCTTAGCAGCATTGCGGTTGAAGCGGTTAAGGTTCGAGTTCGTGTAATCACGTGTGTCCGAAGCTGCCGTTATGTTCGGATACTTTGAGAAATTCACCTCCAAATGCTTCCCAAACAGCACGGCTCCCTAGATATTAATTATCCAATTATCCGGGGTATTAAATTAGACAGAAAGGTCATTTCGGAGCACAATTTGAGACCCAATGGCCTAGAAACAAAACATTATAGCTATAGAAGGTGGTACGATAAACTAACATACATCGCTTCTAGTACCAATTTCAAAGTAGAAAAAAGAAACCACCATAGAACATCCGGGTGAGAGTCAGTATGTACAATGCTCAAGGAGATTCAATATAACATAGAATCATGAAACAATTTCAGAAGGAAAAAAAAAAAATGGTGTGGCACCAATGGTGTCTAAACAATATTGTAGCATAGTGTTTAAACTCGGTATCGGATCGGGGATCGTCCCGATCAGATACCGAGTTGGATCGGCCGATCCAAACATGGCCCAATTTTTTATTTTTTTATTAACAAGAAAAACCAAACAAACTTTTTGAGGGGTGCCGGATGATTCATATTGGGGATCGTTCGATCTGACTCGTCCAAAAATGAGTTAGATCGTCTGGATCGAACGATCCGACTCGGTTTCGAACCGAGTCAGAATTTTTAAAAAAATAAGGATCGGCTTGGGATCGTGACTCGTAGTTTTACAGTCCATGGGAGGGTGTAAATAACACTAACACTGTCCTCATCCATATAGTTTTACAGATGGCACAAATGTTAATAATCCTGCTAGATAGCATGTGGTGATAGAAGTTTTTTGAGTAGTAGAAAACATGTAATGTTCAACTTATTAGGGAGGGAGATATAAAAATAGAAAAGCGAGAAGAAAGATAAACACAAAGAAAAAAGTTACAGGCAAAGAGATGTAACGTTCTCCTAGTCCAGGAGAGTTCTGTTTGACAAAATCATTGTTCAGAGAGGCTCAGAACAACAAAATATTAAAATTGGGTAGGTCAACAGGGTTAGGATTGTCACAGGCTATGACAGAAGTCTATTTTCTGCCATTGCCATCTAAAATAATTTTTTCTTTAATATTCATGAATAACATGTTAAAAATCATATCCAAGCAATAAAGCATCTAACATCTAAATAACAACAATAACTAAGCCAGGAAATATGAGAAGGCTAGGTAAAATCAACCTTCAAAAAGTGCACAGCCAATTCAGCCTGGAATCCATCACCCATCTGAACAAGTGCATGATCTGGTTTGTTCCGGAGAAGTTTGATTCTCGCAATGTTTCCATATATGGAGAACAGATTGAAGAGCTTGTCCTCATCAATTCTCTGATACAGATGAAAATGTTATCAAACATGGATGGCAGAAGAGAAAAGAAACAAATGGAAGTAGATGAAGGCAAAGACAGAAACATGGCTTACATCTGCATTTAAATTAGAAACCACAACTGTGCACCTGTCATTAGTACCACTTATCCCAGCAGGCAAGCCTCCACCAAAGGCAGCTGCGATGGCTGTAGCATTCATCTAGAATCAAGCAACAGAAAATAATTTCATCATGTTCATGTTGGAGATTTCCCTTCCAAGAAAATACAGAAAAGTCACAATCAAGTATAAACCAGTGCTTCAAAAATTGTATGATTCAAATCAAACCCCTGCTGAAATAATTTGAATCCTTCACTTACATAGCCAAAGACTAAAAACCAAAGGATTCAAATTCGAAACATAAGATTCAACATCTTGGATTGCGCAATGAAACATTTCATTAAAAAATGCATAATGAATCATAAGTCATAGGACTTGACTACTACTTGTTGCCCATGAATCTGATTCAAACCATGGGTCCTTTTTGGTGACTTTTTTCCCTTTTTACCTTAGCCTTTAACAACATTAACAAAGACTGAAATGTACGAATTAAGAAACATATACCTCACCTTTTGATAGGTTTTTAACAAAATATGATGTTTCTCATTGGTATTTGAAAAATTTTATGTTAACAATGGGATGGAGATGGATGAATGCTGCCCAATATATATGTAATGTCTAAGTTTTGTGAATTGTACAGCAAGACCCAGTATGCATGTGATATCTATGCTTTGTGGATTATACAGCAAAGTCTAATTTTAATATGATGGGTCATGAATGATGTGAGACGTACATAATTTTTTTATATGATGTATCATGAATGATGTGACATACATAAGTTTTTAAAATATTGTTTATATTTTCAAAGGGGAAGCCATGGGATGATGGGCTCAAATCCACGTGCATGCATATAACATCTATATTACAAAGTACAAGGGTAGAGAGGATAGCCTGTGGACATTCTAACCATGCCCTACAAGAGGCCCAGATAGTAAAACCATCTGGCTCACTTATTCAGAGGAAGAAAACCCAGGAAGAAGTCGAAAAGATAGCCGAAGCAGCACCCACCTGTGGAAACACAACTGAAACAGAGAAATAAAATATAAACATGAGCTAGCAGTTGAATAACGCATAACCATGAAACTCTCCGGAAGGAAAAGAAAAACAAAAGCACCTGCCCTGGCTCCAGGAGGCTGAAGCCCATACAGACCCCCTGCATCACCATACCCAGGCTGTCATGCAAACAGAATAGATAGATATTAGATGCAAAACCATGGTAATGTGAAACAACAGTCTAGTAAATTGAAAATGGCTTGGGATGAGAAAACCAAAAGGACCGACACATAATTTAAAAAAAGAAATAGAATAGTAAACAAGGAAACATACTTGTGAGGAACTGCCTTTCGGTTCCGAAGGCAAAGATGGATTAGTGAAATCCCTGCACGTAGAAAGAGGGTGAATTCAGAAGCATTATCAAGATGATCTCACGTCACCAAAAACAAAACAATAAAATTAAAAAAAAAATCAAGATGGTCTCTCAAATAAGAATAGCAAACCAAAAGCAGCACCATATACAAATATTGCTATGGACACACTGATCAAAAATATATATATATATATTGCTATGGACACACCTTGAGCGTTCGTTATTGTAGTTAACTTGCAATTCACTGAGGCTGGATAAAAAGAAGGAAAAATATAAGATTTACTCTGTTAAAAAACTAATACACAAAAAAAATGTACTAACAAGACATGAATCCTACTTTGAAAACTGAATGTCCAGTTGACAGCATCCATCATAAATATTTCGTCCCTGTGAAATTTTTTCCAAACATTAATATTCTGATCAGAAAATTTTGAGAGTTCAATAGTCCTCATCTCTAGGTAACTCGTTAAAGGAATACAGACTACATACCTGAAGAGCATTTCTTGCTGAAGCAGCACTTTGGCGTGATTGATACTGGATAAGAGCTTGAAAGCCTACACAATTTGCACCAGAAAGTTGGGAAACATATAAAATACTCGAAAAGAATTTCTGCACACTTCTTTTTAGTATTATAATTTGAGAGGAACCTATATCCCGTACGTTCTTTATCAGAGCATCATAAACGCTGTTTACAAGGAATAAGAATCTTTCCAAGGTACTTCCAATCAAAATAATGCAAAAAGCCATCCAACCAATCTTCTAAAGTCTGAAAAAGAATTAGATACTAAGAGAGGGAAGTGAAGACTTGAAGAAGCTGACCAGCTGACTTCTGAAATGTGACAAGCTTCTCTACAAATCCATGAGGAGAAAACACTTGATGCAGCACCTCCACTGTTATAGGGTATAGCAGTTGATGAATTGTAACTAAAAGAATTCGATTAGGCTGTGCATCCTGAGAGTGCCCAACAGCAGAACAGCAGAGAGACAGAGATAATAAATAAAGAATAATAAATAGAGAAGAAAGAAAAAATACAACTATAATAGATTAATTTGAAACCATAAATTATTATGTAAAGAAATACATGAGTATTGAGGTTGAAAAAAAAAATCGAGAGGGAGAGGAAGAACTACCATACTACATATAGTCTCATAGTACGACCAATTGGTTACCCTCAATAGAAATGGTAGCTCATAGTAAATCACACTTTCCGTGTTACAAAAATGTATCCCAAATTAACATAATGGTTTCCAAAATTAATGGAGATTAAAGTCAACACACCATCCAAGGCTTCCGTGACAATTCTGAACGAGATAAATGCATTTCCACAGAACTAAGAATGCATACAACACCATACACAAGTACTACAAAATTAGTGAATAAGGGTTGAACCTTGTTTCTCTTAGAGAACTTGGTATCACCACAACAAAGTGATAAATTTTCACACAATAAGCTTGTAAGTACTTGAGCGCCTCAAATTGTGTATTTCATAGTCAATATGTTCAAGAAAACTCAAGATCATTTCTGATATGAATTAAATGCTTCACAAGTTTTACCAATAAATAAAGGCTGTAGAAGTTTCACTATGAAATTTTAACAATATATTTCCAACAGAACCTAATGGAAATATATCAGTGACTCGTGTCATGCAAGTGCAATGACAACAGTTTTAAGACTCCAAGGCATGCATAATGCTTCATCATTCTCCTTTTAGACTTCAGATACAGAAATGTCAGACATGACAAATTTCAACAACAGAGAATCCACAAGTGTATGCAGTTGCATGATTATGTTGTCATTAGGTATATAACCCTAAATTTGTGTTTTACTAGACGTCCAATATGATCACTTTATTATTTTGAATACCTATAACTTATTTTCTTTCATTTCTTTACTTACAGTTTTTTTAATTTCAATATTCTTTATCAGTAATAACTTCAAAATCTACTATTAAACACAGTTTCCTTTCACATCCTGCAGACCATAAATTTAATCAGAGTATCTCACCATTTTTGCATATATTTGTACTTATTTTCTTTTACAAACATCGGCAATTTATAATAATATAGAAGTGCTCTCTTTTTACTTTGTTTTGCCCAGGTTCTGCAACTCAATGTGAATATACCCTGGCTAATCAATAAAGATGTCACTTTCTCCATGTGTATTTTGCACGATAATATACACACACACACACATATATATATAATATGATTCCTGGCTTTCTCCCTTTTGTTTCTTAATAAATTTCAAATGTCTCGTCAAGCCAAATTTCAAACTATTTAGTCTGTTAAAACTCAGAAAAACAATGAGATCAAGCAGACTCATCAGTACCTGAGGTATGGCGTACATAATATCAGGCACTTATGAGGTAATAAAAAGGGTAAACAAGATTGACTAAATTATCAAGAGCGGTGTCACATTGCCAGACAAGATTGACTAACTCAGCATGGAAGAACCCATTCCCTGTTTTAAACTCTAAAAAATTTTACCACACGAAAGAAATTTAAAACCCAAAAAAAAGGTCATATGCCCGAATGGTTCTCACAAGTGACCCTGTACCCAAGGTGCTGCCCAAACATCAAATCATACCATGAAGAAGTAATCATCCACTATTCCAGGATAAGGAAATGTCATCGTGTAAGCTCTTCTTTCATTTTTGTTGAGAAGTGACTCTTTAAAAAAATATCTGTTGTTTTTGTAATGGTAAAGTTATGACCAATTATTCTTCTTATATAAATTATATATGCTTAGCATACCCCTAATGTTTTAATTTTTCTTCTTAAAAACTGTTTCCAGTAATAAATTCGTGAAAGCACTAACTGGCACTCCGAACCTAATCCAACCAATACTGAGGACTCTATTTTTTTCATTTTCATCATCAAAATACGAAAATGGACTTCAATGGTATAGTAAAAACAGCTTGAATTAGTGAAGAGGAATGCCATTCAGAAAGATGCAAGAGGTGGTTTTCTGAAGATCAGATGATATCCCTTAAGCTACTAATAGTGACACAAAATCCAGAAGAACTGTTGATCTCCAACCCACTCAGTAGACAAACTGCTTCCTACATATATTGTAGGATTAATTCACAAGTGCAAACACAATCATGAAAGAAAAATAATTCAATAGTTTCATATCCATTTACTTGGTATGCGTGCCTCACATGTGGGGAGCCAAAAGCTCCAATTTAGCTTAATCTAAATATTGTCATGACTTGGCAGAGGATTCTAAAGGGAAGATACATTAGTTACTCTGGGTTGTATTTTGTAACCAAAGAACTTCAACCTGAATTTCTCATCCACAACTTTTTAAGGCATTATCACAGACAACTCTAAGCCAGTGACATCAAAAGTAAAATGAAGCTTATGGCTGAATAAGATGTGCCTTTCAATACAGGTACCTATCAACAGTAAAATTTGCTTATAATAAATAATGGCTATATGCATACAATAATCCCTTAAAAACAGACTACAAACCTGGTCTCCGCCTTTACGTCCTGGAGTATTTTGATCCATCGTCGTTAGTTCTTGGTGTGAAGAGAACTGAATATACACATTCCTCCCCCTAAAATGGATACATCACATATTTGAACTACAAAGTAGAAACACAAATCCAACAAAATAAAAAGGATAGATGCATTGGGTCCTTGATTGCTGTACCACCAGCCCCATGTCTTTGACCGAAGAACTTTTCCGAAAGAGAAAGTCCTTGACATACAGACCACAAAAGATACAGAGATCGATCAAGACTCAATTGTCATATACCTAACGCTTGGTTGAACGTTTGTATAGTATTGCAATGCATTAATAGCTGAAGCCACGTCATTCATCTGAAGAAGAGCCTGCACCAGCACCGTGCAACAGACATATACAGAACAGGATTAATCCATGGCATTGGTCTTACACACATGCATAGCTGCCTCTGCCAGAGTACAAAATATGTGCAATGATAGACACAGAAGTGGAAATCGGTTGATAGATCAATTCATGAAGTGGGTGATCCAGAAAATACATATAGCTTCTGAAAACAAATTGCTAAACAAATGGGCGGCAATAGAACCTGATTTTTTGCACGTAACATAACTAGTTTCGTAACGACCCCAAAAGGCTGCACGAGCTGAAGCAAATCATTCTGGGGAAGAAAAAAATCAGAAAAAAGATAATGCAAGGAACATCAAGGGATAGAGAAAGTGGTTATCAATTCACATTGTGTATTATACCTCAGAAATTTCTTGCCCCACATTGCGGACATGAATGACTTTAGAAGGCTCTGTCATCTTACCACAATCCTGTAACTAACCCAACAATTCGTAAATCCCACACTTCTAATGCATAATAACAATAAAAATACTCCAACAAATTCATTTTCTCTAACACCCTAATTTGAAAGACCCAAAAAAAAAAACAATAACAACAACAAAAGAGGAACAGGAATGAAGAGGAAACAAGTATACTACCATGTTTTTTTTTTTTTGGAAGTTTAACCATGTTACTTCCAACCATGTTAGCACTAATATACAACCATGTTACTTCAATTTGTGAAAAAATAGACTATAATTCCCAGTGTATTAGACTATTGTTCCAAGCAGTTTCTTCTCATTAAAATGCTCCTTCATATTTGTACCAAAGTCTGTCTCTTGGAGCATCAAAAACAATAGCCAAATGCATCACCAACAGAAAACAAAACAAAAATGTTCTCTTTTTCCTCTTTTTTTCTTTTGTCCAATCACCGAATATGCGAAACACGAATTCCAATCGTTCAGTCCAATTTCAAAGCCTACAATGATCTAAAATCATGAACAGAACGGAATTTTTAAAAAGTTCTTGTCAATTACACACACCATCTCTTTGTTATTGCATCAAAATAGTTGCTTAAACCCTAGAAATCATATAAAGCTCAACAACCTCAAAATCACTGATAATAAACCCTAACACTCTCGAAGTGGAGCAATTGATAAAGAAGCAACCATACTTTTATAAATCATGAAAACCAAGGAAAGAACTAATAGAGCACACCTGGAGAAGGGAGATAGAGATGGAATTCGAGTCGGAAAGCTCGAATTGTCGGAGTCGATTGTTAGAATCAGAGTCAGAGCTGTACGGATTGACTGGTACGCATCTTTATCGTTTTCGCGCCCTAGATTCCGCAGATCCTCCTTTCAAGAATGCAATTTGCAGAGAGAGCCCTAACTATAGATTTTTCCTTACTAACAACGTGCACGTGCTACGCACGTCTTTAATATTAATTAAATTAATGGTGAATTACTTAAAGACACCTCCTTTGATACATTTAGATTTTAAAAAAAAGTGCCTCTATTTTTTGATTTTTTTCTTATGAAAAATGGTCTCTATGGGCTCAAGGTTGACCTGATCAAAGCATATGACTTTGCAAGTTGAGAATTCATTCAGGCTTTGTTTGACGGAGAATTGGAATTAAGCACCATTCGTAGGGTGGAATTAAGCACCATTCGTAGGGTGCTCTTTGCATGGGTGGTGGAGCGTTGTTGGTGCTGCGGCAGCAGCAACTGAAGAAAAAGGAAAAGAACATGAAGAAGAGAGGAAAGAGGGAAAAGAAGAGAGACGGAGAAAAAGAAGAGCACTGGTTGAAGGGGATGCCGGAGATCGTGAAGGTTGTCGAAGTCGAGGT
>JAUPMG010044773.1:0-14123 GCA_031762675.1 Pachysandra terminalis | reverse complement strand
TTTCCCCATTTCGAATCGAAGAAACATCATTCTGTTGTTTCATCAAGTTTGCCCTAATTATGATTTCATCACATTATGCAGAATGAACATTCACAAGGTCTCTCTTTAATCTCATCAGCTAATTAGGATTCCAAATCGATAGATAATAAGAAATCTCAAAAAGATAATGAAAACCAACAACACATTCCGAAGATAATCTTTAGAGGGTTTCAATTGATAACTTACTTGAGTAGAACAGGAGTGACGATTTGGGCTTTACCCATGGGATGAAGATAGTTTCTGTAAAATCCAACCTTGACGTCGAGAAGTTGCCCTTTCTTTCCGAGCTCTGTTACGTCCTCCTTCAGAATAATCTAGCCCCAACAACAAACGATGAACCCTAGAGAACCAACCACCACTAATGGAAGAAAATAAGGAGAAAACCCAAATGAAAAATTACGTACTTTTCGAGTCTTCTTGGCTTTCTTTTGAGCTATCACCACCATTACCGTCCCCTTTTCTGAGATTTTCACAGTCTCATTCAAGTTCCCGCCTATGCTCCGTAAGCAACAAGATGAACTCCATGACAGTGATGCTGCTGTTGTAGCCATTGACGCTCCCTTCTCCTCCTCCTCCTCCTCCTCCGCTCTCTCTTATCTGCAAACGCTCCTGTCGTCGCAAACGAAACAACTGAAACCCGGGAAGGTCTCTCAAGGACAAAGAACATAGATAAGTAGATAACTACTATTTTGCCCTCATGGACCAAGGTTTAAAAATTACTGCAATCTATTTATATTATTGTTTCGTGGGTGGTTTTGTGAATAGTAATCGAGTATGATATTATTGACTGACAGGAACCTAAATCACCGAGGGATTATATCTCGTTTCTACAAGACCTAAATAGTCAAATTAGTGGACCGTCTAACACCGGTCAAATTAGGCTAAAGAAAATAGTGGGTCATTGTGTTAGAGATTCTCTAACTCCTAGGGTTCTAATTGGGATTATGATTGAATCTTTTGCAAGCTGCCTACGTACCCAAATAGGGATCAAGTCAGACATAGTTCAAAGTCTAGTAATTTTGGAAGAGGTCTCTCCCTTTGAGATTTTTCCTCTCATTTTTGATCATCCGTGAATGAGGAAAGTAAGCTAATATTTATAGCTTTCGGAAGGAAATTAACCGCAGTTTGAATTCCTAATCACCGTTTTTTACGGTGGTTAAAATGTTCGCCTGGGGTACTACGCATTATGTAACTCAGTCTCTTAGGTGGACCAGTCACAAGTTGTTTAGATAATTACATGTTTGCCATCGAGACACCGTGACATGGCCTATAACTTCAATACAACCAAGTGTTAGCGAGTCTCACGACCCCTCGATATGGGGGTTGGCGATCGGTACATATAAGTGATAATGAAAGCTGTTTAGCCTTGGTGTCGTCGAGACTGTCTACTCTTGACACTATCGAGACTATTAATCTTAGTACTTCCGAGGTCCTTGAACCTTAGCACTTTCGAGACTATTTGACCTTCTACATCGTCGAGGTTCCCTCTAGACGGAGTCTATGAATTACCTATGATGTCATCGAGCATTGCTCTAGATGGAGGATAGTATCGCCTACGACATCATCGAGCATCGCACTAGACTGAGGAAGTATTGCCTATGACGTCATCGAGTATCGCTTTGAACGGAGGATAGTATCGCCTACGATGTCATCGAGCATCGCTCAAGAGGGAGGAAGTATCGCCTACGACGTCATCGAGCATTGCTCAAGATGGAGGAAGTATCGCCTACCACGTCATCTAGCATCGCTCTAGATGGATGATAATATTACCTACGATGACATCAAGCATCGCTCTAGACGGAAGATAGTATTGCCTACGACGTCATCTAGCATCGCTCTAGAAGGAGGATCGTATCGCCTACGACATCATCTATGATCGCTCTAGAAGGAGGAAGTATCGCCTACGACATCATCGAGCATCGCTCTAGACGGAGGATAGTATCGACGTCTTACATTTTTCAGGGCTATCTTTCCCTTTTAGGTGTAAATTCATATCGATGTGTCAATGTCTTACATCGTCCAAGGCTGTCTCTACCCTCAGGTGTAAATTCATATCGACGTGTCGACGTCTTACATCGTCTGGGGTTGTCTCTCCCCTCAGGTGTAAATTCATATCGACGTGTTCACCGAGACGCATCTCTTTGGTGAACGTGAGACGCACCTCTAAAGCTTTCAAGAACTCGAGGAATTGTTCCATCGTAGGTGGGCACCCTCGAGTATGACTTGAGAGGATGTCCCAATACAAGTAAGACTCTCAAGAACCCGATGAGTTGTCCCATCGCAGGTGGGCGTCATCGAGTATGACTTGAGAAGTATTTCTGCATCGGCATCCTGCTGTAAAGGGGTCTGACATCCCATTGTGGAGTATCTGTTGATATTAGCCTCATTGCATATTCATTGTAAGTATTGATTATCATGTGATTTATGTAATAAAAATGGTCATCACAGTAGCGCACTACTTTCTCCCTATATCTATGTCTTGGTCGTATATTCCGTGAACCGGTTCCTCGAACCGATCAGAGTTCTTCTTTAGAAAGCTTCCGAGGATTGTACCCATGGGTATCAGCGGGGATCTTGCTATGTGTCGATCATAGTCCTGACACGTGGCGGTCTGTTATTGGGCTATTTGCCCTTACCATTTTTCATATCTACAACTATAAAAGGAAAGGGGGTATCGTAAAGTGTGTCAAAATATTTTTTAGAAATAATTTTTCATGAGATAAAAGATTTAATATAATTAGAGATAATATTGTCTTTGATGTCATGCTTAAATTTTCAAAATTAACATTTCCACCTCATTTTACTTGTAGAAAAAAATGATGTGAGAAAAAAAGGTTAGCACGTTTTAGAGATGTATCAACGTGCACGTGTTACCAGTTAGATATTTTGGTGATTTCTATTTTCAAGAATGAAATTTTGGAAAATCTCAATGACTTGAGCAAAGTTTTGACAATTTTTCATCATTCGTATTTCATTCAAACAAGAAATTTCCATCAAAAGCTCGAACAAAATTTCGACTATACATAATAACTTCCCTGCTAAAGAGAGAGAGAGAGAGAGAGAGAGAGAGAGAGAGTGATTTATCATAAATATTATTTCGATTGAAATAAACTTATTTTTTGAAAATTTTTATTTGAACTCTCAGATTATTTTGTCCTAAAAATTGATTTAATCCTACATAACAAAATTGAAATTTTGACAAAATTTAAAACCTTGTCATGGACTCATTTGTTACAAAATATCCAAAAGAATTTATATGCTAACATATAATAGACTTATATTTTCAATTTCTCCCTTCTACTATGAACTCCTTTTACCTAAGGTTTAGTTTTAAACTCTCTTATGGTTTTTAAAATAATAATCTTAATTTTAAATCCTTCTAATTTTTGTAGTGTTACAAACTTTGACTAATACATCAAAAGCTTCAGGACTGATAGAACACGTCAAATTAGGCCCTATAACCTTTGAGGACCGTAACGTAACAGATCACCATTCTTCCGCAGTCAATGTCCACGATGGCTCACACTCTGGCGATAGGTGCATGTCTTTACGTTCTGAGATAACCTTCAGCCTATTCCAAGTTGTTACGCACACATCACAAAATCCCTAGATCTTTGGATAACTAATGTAGCATATTGAACACGTGATTCTCCTTTAGAGAGAAAACAACTTTTTGAATTTTAAACTCGTGCAACCGTCGCTTGTAATCCATTCGAATACAATCAATATATACATGTCTCACACAACTGTGAGATGCAAGTTTTCACAACATAGACATTTGCATGGTATTAGAGCTCATCAAATCTCACCTACGGTAGAACATCCCAAATTGTAGCAAATATGGCCACACGAAATTTCGAACCTCCTCGTACTGGTGTTGGTGGTCAGTCACAATGCCAACCAAAATTTTTTAATAAAAAGGATGAGGACGTGGACGTGGTCTATCTTCCCCATCCAATAATGATAGATCAACTAATTAGCATTTTTCTTCTTCACGACAAGTGATCTGTTAGATTTGTAACCATCTAGGACATAGTGCTTCCTGTTGCTACAATCGTTATGATCATGCCCTTCATGATGATACTCCATATGCTCTTACTGCTGCATTTGAGAGCTCATCTCAATTTTGTGATCCATCTTGGTACCCAAATTCCGATGCAACAAACCATATCCCATCAGATCTAAATAACCTCTATATTCGTTCAGAGTACAATGGCCACGATCAAGTTCGCATTAGAAACGGATCAGGTTTGCCAATTTCTCATATTTGTCATTCAGTATTTCATAGCAGATTTCTTATGAATAATATTTAATAGGTTTCATCAATTAGCAAGAATCTCTTATTGAGAAATTGGCAATTAGTTCAACAGCCTTGCAATTAGTTCAATAGTTTTCTATTGACAATGATGTCATTATTGAGTTTACTAACTCTACTTGCTTGGTTAAGGACCGCAAAACAGGAAAGATTCTACTGGAAGGGCAAGTTAAGCATGAACTATATCAACTTCCACAACCTACTCTGAAACATGACAAGCTTGCTTTGGTTGGTGAGAAGACCTCGATGGACATTTGGCATATGCGTTTTGATCAGATTATTTCCAAAAATAACCTACCAGTTGTTAAAAATAATAATTTGCCAAGTTTCTTTTCTTCTTGTCAACTGGGCAAGAGTCACAAGTTATCCTTTTCAAGATCAGTGTCTCGTTCTTCTGGTCCATTAGACTTAATCTTTTTAGATGTTTAGGGTTCTGCTCCTATCATTTCATTGATGATTATAGTACATTTACGTGACTTTTTTCACTTATTCAAAAGTTTGATGTTCTTAATGTATTTATGCACTTCAAAAGGCATGTTTAATTTTTTTAATCGATCAATCAAAGCCTTGCAATTTGATTGAGTAGGAGAAGGTCATTCTGCACATAACGTTTTGACACAATTAATCTGTTACTGTCAAGTCATGGGTAGCATCATTCCTCTCGAGAAATTATTTCATATGAATTATTTTTCTTTAAGGGTTTTTGGATGCTAATGTTGCCCTTATCTCTGGCCATCCAATCGTCACAAGATAGAGTTGTTTTCTACTCATTGTACTCGTATTTTTCTGGAGTACATTCACTCCACAAAGGATATCGTTGTATGAATATATCTTCAAAAAGGTCTTCATTTCAAGGCATGTAGTATTCAATGAATAGGATTTTCCTCTTTCCAGTCTCTCGTCTCATTCAACTGAATCTCCAAGATTGCAAAGCTCCCATCCTGATGGACCCCACCTTATCGTTCCACGAGATATGTTCTACACGTGGATGCCTTCACTTGAGAAACCTCTTCCATTTCTAGTTGTCCTTCTAATCTAGGGTCTCATTCGAATACCTCTCCTTTATTTACGATTGAGCCATCCTCTTTCACTCAAGCTCCTTCACACGTGGAAGCTAAGTTAGCTATGGGTATTTTGAGTCCCAATTCATCACAACAACTTCAAGATACTACTATGTCTCATCCACGAGCTGCCTCTCCCATTGGGATTCAATTAGTGGTGGATCTCAATCAATCTCCAACTCATACTAATGCTCCAACATCCATATCTAAACACATCATGGTAAGGAGATGGGAACCGATGCCCCAAGTTATTTTCTGCCATGAAGCATCCAATTTCTACCGTCCGCCTAGCTACAATTATGCCTATAACTAAGATTTCCAATTGCTTTAGTTCATCCATTAAGAAGTCTCATTGGCGCAAGGCTATGGATGAATAATACAATGCGCTCTTATATAATGACACATGGTCTCTTGTCTCACCTACAAATGGCACGAATATTGTGGGCTCCAAGTGGGTTTTCAAACTTAAATAAAATCTAGATAGAAGCATTGATCGTTATAAGGCCTAATTGGTAGCTAAAGGGTTCACTCAACAACCCGGTCTTGATACTAGTGAGATTTTCAGCCCTGTCATTAAATCGGTGACCGTTCGTACAATTCTCTCCATTGATGTCACACGGGTGGTTAATTCGCTAGCTAGATGTCTCAAAAGCCTTCCTTTACAGTCACTTACAAGAAGAGGTTTTTATGAGTCAGTCTCTTGGTTTTGTGGATCCTAACCATGTGTACAAGTCACATAAGGCTATATATGGGCTTAAACAAGCCCCAAGGGCATGGTTTCAACGTCAGAGCTCCTTTCTTCTTAAATTTGGCTTTTATGGATTGTAGTCTAATTCTTCTCTGTTTATTATGTTTAATCCTACAAAAATTATTTATGTTCTCATTTACTTGAATGACATCATCATCACAAGATCATATTTATCTTGTATTTCTCAACTTATTCAATGATTTGGAGGAGAATTCTCACTTAAGGATTTGGGCCCCATCTCCTATTTTCTAGGTGTCTCTGCCACAAAGACACCTTAAGGGTTATTTCTCTCTTAATGCAAATATATTTTGGATCTATTGAATCGGACTAAGATAATTGGGGCAAAACCGTGTGCAACTCCAATGTCTAGTGGCAAAATCCTATCTCGTTGTGAGGGTGGAGATCTACAATATCTCTCATTTATATACCCAAACATTGCATTCTTTGTCAACAAAGTTTGTCAATTCATGCACCATTCTACGAATGCTCACTGGTATGCTGTTAAAAGAATTTTACGATATTTAAAGAATTCCATCTCCTTTTGGCCTCATGCTTCATTGGATGTCTTCACTCTCTCCAATGCTATTCAGATACTGATTGAGCCAGTTCACCTGATGACAGACGATCAACAAAGGTAACTACACCTTCCTTAGGAGCAGCTTACTCTCGTCGACCTCCAAAAAGCAACCAACGGTTGCTCGATCCAACACAAATTCAGAATATCGTGGCTTATCCAATGCTATAATTGAAGTTGCTTGGCTCCAGTTCCTTCTTCATGAACTTGGTATCATTCTTCATAGCGCTCCTACCATATGGTGTGATAATCCTGTTTTTCATGCTCGCGACTTACCTTGTTTTTAATCCTGTTTTTCATGCTCGCACAAAGCACGTCAAAACCGACTACCACTTTATTCGAGATAAAGTCACACGAAAGGATCTCCATGTTTGTTTTGTTTTTATATAGACCACTTTGCTTACTATTTGACAAAGCCACTCGGAGGTCCATTGTAATGACTTAAATCCAAATAATTATTTTTTAAAACATTTTAAAATGATTAAAAGAATTTATAAAATTTACATGCTGTTTTTCCCTAATTAATTTAAACGATTTATGATTTGTTAAAGAGAATTAGTTCAATTTGAAATTAAATATTTATTTTGGAGATTAGTGTGTAATATGTATTATTCTTGCGTTTATTCGTAATTTTACCTGAACCGTGATTTGTGGTTGGACAGGGAGGACCAATCCACGATTTAGATGGTTAAACTGTTGGGTTGAACTACCAGTTTGAATTTCAAATTGGAAATTGTTAGTTTTGGTAGTGGGAAGAAAGGAGGGGGGTTACCAAAAATATCTCCCTCTCCTTTCATCTCATTAGCCGATTGGGGAAAATTTTTCCATTGTGAGAGATTAGGTTGGAGTGTAGGATCTGCTACCCTAACCCTAGCCGTTTTGTAGAAAAGAAGAAGAAAAGAAGAGGAAGAAAGAGGAAGAAGGAAAAGAAGAAGAAGGAAGGGGATGAGCGGTTGTCTACGCGTGACGTTTGAACACTCAAGGTAAGTGATCATTGCCGTCAAGATTCACTTAGGGTTGTATGATTAATATATGATGTGTGAGAATGAGATTTACATATTATATGATTGTTGGGTGAAATATTTGGGTCGACCCATTATAGACCTGAGATTGATTTGTGATGTGTTTAGGGTAAATTTATATTTTTTATGAATGTTGGATAAAATATCTGGACCGTTCCGGTATAGGGCTCGATCGATCAAAACCACAGGTCAGTCGAGTGTGCATCTCGACTGTCCGAGTACTGTAGGTAGTGTTAATTATTGTAGAAATTATATGTTGGATTTCCCAATAATTTATATGCGCTGATGATTGTAGAAATTATATATTTGATTTCCCAATAATTATATGGGTTGATTATTGTCGAAATATATGATGGATTTCCCAATAATTTATATGCGTTAATTATTGTTAAAATTATATGTTAGATTTTTCAATAATTTATATGTGTTGATTATTGTAGAAATTATATGTTGGATTTTCCAATAATTTATATGCGTTAATTATTGTAGAAATATATGCTCGATTTCCCAATAATTTATATGCGATAATTGTTGTAGAAATATATGCTGGATTTCCCAATAATTTATATGCGTTAATACTGTGAAATTATATGCTAGATTTCCTAATAGTTGTATCTGCATTAACTATTGTGGAATTATGTACTGGACTTCACTACGGTTGTGGAGTGAAAATGAATGAGAGATTGAGATTGAGATACACTGTGATTTGTTGAAGGACCTTGTGTGTCCTAAGAATGTTGTTATTGGATAATACGGTTGAGAATGGATTGAGACGACGGATTGACAAGGTATGTACACCATGCATACTATTTTAATGTAATTGTTAAGTAAGCCTTGGAGGTGAATAGTACTAGATTCCTTAGAAGGGACCTAGGAGGGTTGTACTGTATCACGGGTTGAAATTCTCAAAAATTCAGTCATGAGTTGTACTGTACCGTGCGTTGCAATTCCCAAAAATTCAGTTAGGGTTACCTTCATACCAGGGATAAAGAATGGGCTTGAGGTGAATTCCCTAAAATGAAGAGAGGGATATCCGGCTACTCCTGGGTGATATTTCCCTAAATTAAAAGATGAATAATGAAGTTAGTTTATCGAGAAGACAAACTTAACACGACACAATAATCTAGTCATTTCATTAGTTTTAGGATCATGCTTGAATTCCATTTTTATAAGCATATCATCCTAGATACATGTGATTGACGCATTCCTCATGGCATACCACATATCATCATTTCATCTTTATTTATCTCTTATTCTTATTATGTTTTTATATGATTTGTATAACTGCAACCTTATGAGGATCTTAGACACTTGGTATATGTTTGCTTATTGAGCCTCCCAAGCCCATGCAACGTCTTATGTTGCCAGGTTGATAGGCTGACATGAATGACGTAGATGTGGATTGATGTGATGATTTGCTCATTACCGATTTGAGAACTCTTTTATATTATTTTATTTATGAATTTATTCGGGTTGTAATTTGAATGAATTTTTAGATTTGATTTGTTGGTTTAGTGGGAATTTGTACTCTTATGAAGTCGTTGGATTATGTAGTTATTTTCTGCACTCGGATCTATTTATAAAAATTGAATTTTCATTTCATTATGTATGGTTGTGGCGAGATATTGGATTCCATCTTCTTTGGTCTGAACCCAAAGGGTCTCATCTCGAGATCCGTGACTTCCGCATAAGAATTTGTGCTACGATTTTCTGAGCATGACATCCTTGTTTCACTATCCTTCGATCCAAGCTTGCTGTCCATAGTTGTCCGCTGAGCTTATAGGAGATGTTACAGATACATTTTCAACGCCCCTAGATCTTATATAGAGTACAAACCAGATTAGACTCTATCCTTACAGAACAACTTTTTGAATTTTAAACACTTGTAACCGTTGCTTGTAATCCATTCGAATACAGCCAATATATATAGGTCTCACAAAACTACGAGACACAAGTTTTCACAGCATCTACACTTTCACAGACAATTCTTTTTGTGACTCGAACCCAAGATGTGGAGACCAACTCTAATACCAAATATACAAACCTGACCAATATGCCAAATCCCAATGATGAACACGTCAAATCAGACTCTATAACTCTTTAGGACCATAACATAGAGGGGCAAATCCTCTTGAATATATATATATATATATATATATATATATATAGATATAGGTGCGATTTTACGTCCCACAATCACACCATTATTCCACATACCCACCTACAAGACCAAGCAACATTTGTGCAAAACATCTATAGAGGCATTCGTTATAGAAGAAATAAAAAACAAGTTACATGTGTATAGATACATGGGTATGTGTTTATCGCAAATAATAACACGTGTATGTAGCAAAGAAACTTTTTACTGTAAGACTCTAAGGCTAGATTTGGCACTACTTTATTAAGTGCTTGTTAAAGCTTATAACATATTAAAGTACTTTTTTAAGCTATAAATGTGTTTGATAATGATGAGCAGGTAAGTTATTACCCGTAAGTAGTAGAAGATAGTTTATAATGAGAAATTGCTCTCAACAACTTCTCCTTACCACTTATAAGGAAAGTGGTTTCTAACTATTAATGAAACTTTGAAAATGACGCTTCTGAACTTGAAAACAATATTAAGCTTTTTAAAAATGACACTTTTATCCCTAAAATTTAAGAAAATGACTGAGATTGTCTTGCTAATTAAGGTATTTAAGTTATGCGTACTACCAAACACATTTTTTTTAAACCGAGCAATTTATTGATACTGAGGATAAGTGTTACCTTTAAGTCACTTATCCAATAAATGCTTATCCAAAAGCACAAAACCGGGTCAAACACAGCCTAAGGTAGAGTTTTTTTTTTGGGTGTTGTTTACACATAATGCTTGTAGTCACTCATGATAAAATTTATACCGTCGTGTGACGTACAAAAATTAATAAAACTGGCAAAGGATAATTTTGAATTGAATAAAATGTAATGAAACCAACCACAAACATGTAGTGTACCATTATATCGAGAGCATATTAGCACATCATTTGGAACATGATGTTGTAGCATCAATTCCAGCGTGTATGTGTACATGCATGCGATGCATCCACATGCATGTATGTATGTACACCATGCACCCAAAATTTTAAAAGTCAAAATGTAATGATGTCTTCACACGTGACATTTATCTGTGCACTTCTATGGACGTGTGACATGCATAGATGGATGTTGAAGCCAATGTCGTAGCTTCTACGCTCCACAATATGACCCCTTATGTACCATTATGCAATTTCTTTGAAAGTCCTGCATTTACTCCTATATTTGAAAGCTATATTTCGTCTAATCTTATATATATCAACAATCATCCATATGTGTCAAGGATATTTCAGTGAACAATACTCATGAGTCTCTTGTTAAACATCATTGATTTGTATGCAGTCCCCATTGATCACTTACTCACTGGATGATATATTTACCCCTTTGATTACATGAGATGTTCATGAATTTAATTTCCATATATTTACATATAAAAAGAAAAGATTAGGATAGAAGGTCATGGAACCAAATGTGCTCTTTATAAAGACATCAAAGGAAAGCACATATAGGTTTGGCACATGTGAGATACACATTAGCATGTGTATCTCACCTATAAGGAAGTTGCAGTTTTGATGGGAGAATTGATAAAGATTTGCATTGATTTGGAAGATATTGATTTGATTTTAAAATCTTATCAAAACTGGATTAGATTGATTTACTTTCTATTTTTATCTCTACGTATTTTCTATTTAAATCCTCAATGAGGACTCTTTGTAATCACTTAGAAATTATCAATAAATCAGTTTCTCTTCATGGTATCAGAGCAGACGATCGGCCTGTGATCGCTCCACTACTTCAGCACCCTTTTCGGCGGACGACACCTGTAGACAATAAAATTTTGTGTCATCTAAGTCAAATAATTTGACCAAGTCAAAGTTGACTAGTCAACAGTCAAAACCCAACAAGCCAAGTCTTGTGGGCCTGGGTAAATAAAAAATGATAATCTCGTGTGTCCATTACTAAATATGAATCGAGACACACATATACAAGTTCGGCCAAACAACTAAATGTGGGCCCACAAAGAAAGTCACAAGCCAACCATGTGACTAAAGTCCATTTTATGAAGAATCAACATGTGACAAACAAACAATGAATGTCATATTATCTTAGATGACAAAGAATATTAGGAAAGACACCTAATATTAAAGCATGCTAAATTAAGGGCAAAATATTCCCTCAAAATGATATGTTTCAATCAAGTCAAATTACTTCTAAATTTGAGGTACACAAATCCTCTTAAAATGGAAGGCTTCAAATCAAAGGGTAAAATCCTCTTTATAATGGCAAGTTGCAATCAAACAAGATTGTTGCTAAAGTAGGAGAATTCATTCTTCTACACATAGAAATTTCCAATGAAAGGAAGTCTTCATATCAAGGCAAGGACACCATCACCTCTTGACTATAAATAAAGAGCTCCATACACGAGAACTCTCAAGGATCAAAAATCCAGAAGAAAGCTTTGAAGCTTGGAAAAACTCTGAAGAAATTCTAAAAAGACTTGGAGAAAGCTCTCTCAAATCTACATCAGGAATCCTGCACCCTTTCTTTCTTTCTCTCTCTTTTTTTTGGTGTCACACTAAGAAGAAAGGAGATAAACACAGCCGGACAAGGAGAGTCCACAAACAAGAAGGCTCTTCCCTGACTACTTTGGCCAACAACAAGTGATGAAGATTCAAGTTCATTCTCTGAATAGCCTTAAAATCCCAGAGATCCACATCAAGACGAAGCTTTCGGTCCACATCTTTCACAAGTCTACAAGCACGAAGATCAAGCTGAAAACTTCACGACAAATCCCTACGATTTCATTCGTGAAATCTACTACCTTCCTGATCAGTGCAAAGAAGATCAATAAAGATCAAATAAACCCAAGATCAAGATGTTGCAGCCCTTGGATTGAAGACACCTTGAGGAGATCAAATCAGAGATTTAATCTTTTTAAAGGATACAAATCATAGAGATTGTATCCATTCTTTCAATAAATCAAATTGACATTTGTTTTACACACTTTTGTTGTCTTTTATTTCGGATACGAAATTTGTGTTTACAAATTTCTGGCATGCCCTATAAGATGAGCATTGTTTCTCACCTTCTTACAGCCATAAAAGCAAGACATATTATCTCCCTATATTTTCTGCTACACTTTGGTGTCCATGGAAGCAATCAACCAAGCAAAGGCCACAAGGCAGCACCTTTCTCTCCCTCTCCCTCCTTTTTTTTTTTTTTTTTTGAATGTGCCCAAGATCACACTCCGACTGTGTTAGATTCATGTGTTTGTCCGCCTGGCACTATTTTCCATCGGGTATAACCCTTTATATTAGCTTTTCTTTACTTTTTTTTTTTTCCCGTTTATTTTTCTTCTTTGATAGATCTATTGTGGAAGTCTTCAACTGAAACCATTAAGCCCTTGAACAATTTTAATCTGGATCTCTCGTATTCCCTTCTGACTCTATTGTTCAATTCTAATTTGTTTCTTTTTATTCATTCTCTTGATAATATGGATGGTTTTCAATGTCGAAAGAGCCAGAATTTTGTGGTGATGTGCGCCTTAGTTTGATCCAAGAATACATCATGTCTTGGATCAAGAGGAAAAAGAAAGAGATAGAAAAAAAGGTATTATGGTGGTAAAAAAAACCACTTGTTTGGCCCATGGAGGCCCCTTTTAGGACTCATGATCCTTTTGTTAAGACCAAACGCAAGATCATGATGATCCAATTTCAAGTCCAAAGAAGCCCTTTTAAAGGCCCGTGACCCTTATGGCAAGACCATAGGTAAGTTTTGTGGAGCCTTTGACCTAAAGAGGTTACCCTTTCTAATGATCTGTCAAGGTTAAAGCCCAATGAGGCCTACATTATTCTATTTGTTGGGTTGTGGAGACTGTCCAGTCGACCGGGCAAGTTGGCCGGTCGACCGAGTGACGAAGGAAATCTCCCCGGTCGACCGGAGAAAGTGGTCGGTCGATCTACCATCGCGGGTTAAATTAAGTCTCCCGAGTCTTTTGTAATTAAGTGAGTTGTTTTTCCTTTGTGAGTTAGGGCAAGAACGAGAGAAAAAAACAGAGAGAGTTTTTGTAATAACCCTGATTTTTTAGAAATTAATTAAATAAATAAATAAAAATAAATAAATAAAATAATTATTTATTATTATGTCTAAGATCCTAATTTGGGCTTAGAGTGGAGATTATATCGCTAATATGACGATTAAGTGAAAACAGGAATATTGGGACTATATCCTCCTAGTTTTCTGCCATAGCACGAATGGAAAATATCTAAGAAGATATTTTGTTCTTCTTTCTCTT
>JAUPMG010044763.1:0-14123 GCA_031762675.1 Pachysandra terminalis | reverse complement strand
TAAATGTTGTATTTATTAGTTGTAAACTTTTGTATTATTTCACATTATTAATCAAAATATTATTTATTGTTTTTTTTATGAAATTTGTATGCTCATAAATAATATATATTTTAATGAAGATAACTTTTTATTGACTAACTTTATTATTATTTTTAGAAGTTATTACTTAGTACTTATTATAAAAAGAAAAAAAAAAGAAAGAAATTGACTAAAATTAAGTCTATATTTAATTACTTTAAATAAAAAAGTGAATTTATTTTGGTGAGATATCCGAAATTTCGGTCGGAAATATGCCAAAATTTCGTGAAATTTCAGCCCTTTATTTTGTTCAATTATTTGAATCAAAAAAATATTTTTCACCAAAATTTCGCCAAAATATCCAAAATTTTGGATATTTCGGTTTCGTTTGTGCCTCCGAAATCCTTGAAATTGGCAAAATTTTAAACTGGTTCGCAAAAGCAGAATGAGTTTTCCCATAATAAGAATGAGAATAAAGTGAGCAGTTGCAAATTAGTAACTACACTCCTTCTGTTGTAGATTATTTTAGAGTGTTATTATCACATTTAAAAAATTTAAGTATGAAAAGCTTATGTGTGGCTACCGGATCATATGAAAATAATTATAATTAAAAAAATTAGAAAATTTGGTCAAAATTCATTTTAGTTCATGTTAACCGACCATCTATATTATTAGGTCAAAACTCATTTTGTTACATGCTAAAAAACCAAACAGCCTTCAAATTCAGTTCTCAAAATGAATTTAGGGAACTGATTCTTGGAATGAGTTCTGAATCCATAAAGACCGCCAAACGAGGCCTAAGGGTTTATGCTCTGTTTGTTTGCCATTTTGGAATGCATTCCACAACTTGGAATGAGTTCCAATCACCTCTAACCCTGAATTTAGATTTTAGGAATAAGTTTCGAGTTTTTATAGTGAAAAACTTGAAAATAAAGTGAGCAAATTGCGAGCTTATAAAAATTCTTTCTATTATAGATTATATTTGTGATTGTCACATTAAATGGATATAAGAGTGTGCAATGCATATGTGTGGCTGGATTATATGAAAACAACTATACCGCCAATCCAAAAATTGGATCGTCATTTAAAAAAAGAAAAAAAAATTTGATCGGCCGGAATGTCAATACCAGTCGATATCGGACCAATCCAAGCCGATACCGGTTGAATCCTTTCTTTTATAATTTAAAAAAAAAAAAAAAAAAATTAGAGATCAGTTAGATTGGCTGATCAAGTCACTGGACCGGTCTGGATCAGCTGGTCCAGATCGGTGTCAATTGGACCGGTACGATCCAAAGCCTAATGATACAATAGTTGTATCGTGGCTTGGGATTGGACCGGTCTTGATAAGGACCAGAAGATCCGGTCCGATCCAGTCCGATCCTTGAAACCATGCCAAACTTGACCAGAACTTCAAAATTAGTTTCGCAAATGAGCGTAAGGAATTGGTTCCTAGAATGAATTCTTAATCCAGAATAAATGATTATTAATCCAATGTAAAGAAATACAGTACAGGTGGCTACTCTCCTTGGAAAAGAAAAAAAAAAGTGAATGAAAAGCATCCTCACAACTTCTAATTACAAATACGTCTTCTCATACCAAGGAAAAACTGATAAGGATTCATGTCAATATGAGGCTGCATTTCAGATTGCAGCTCTCTCGCGGTGGGGCTAAGCAGTGAAAGACGGTTTTTAGTCCAGGTGGTAACTCAAAACAGAGCCCTCAAATATGGTGGTCACTCTGAAACCTTACCAACCAACTGGGAGTTACTTAACTCGAGGCTTCCTGCGCTGCATGCCAAACAACAACATCTTTGTATGCCAAGTCGCCGCCAAAAATATCCAAAGCACTTCACACTGTAACATCCACATGTCCCATGCCCGCCTTCTTGATCTTCTCTAAATCAGCCATTGTTGTGACACCACCAACATAAGTCACAGGAATCTGATAAAGATCAGAATGCATCAACAAATCTTAATTCTTAATCAACTAAGGAAGTGAAATGCAACACTGTCGCAGAAGCAAAATAACATAACACACACCGGTGAGTGTCTGCCGAGCAATGCCACAAGTTCCTCATCTATTCCCAGCCTGTTATAAACAAGCAGCCGGCCCACAATCATTATCCACTTGATGTGCAGAAGTTTAAAACAGCATCGTAAACATGTTATAAACACACATTAGAAATTTGATCAGTAGACTATAACATCAAATAACCATTGAATACCAGATTACAAATGTTTCAACTCAGGTTTCTGAAGGGTTCTTGTTTCAATTTTTCAGGCAAGAAGTGTTTTGATATATGCCTGATAAGTCTGCCAACTTTCATTGCCAAAGTAATTGAAAGTGTAACAATTTGTCTAGACCTCTGTCATTGCAATGCTTAAATTAAAGGTAGCACCAAAGGGAGAAACTCCATCTGAGCAAGAAAATTGTAGCATGATATTATTGTGCTAGAGTATGGTTTTGCATTAGCAAGTCAAAACATTTTAATAGAGCTAATGCTTTCTTTTTCTTTTTCTTTTTTTTAATTTTTGGTGACGTAGAACCCCCAACCCCCACTTAGTGGAGACGGGGTAAACCCCGGATACATGACCCCACCCATAAGGACCATATATCAGGTACGCCCGGGGACTTGAACCTGGAACCAAGGTTTTAAAGACCGGTTCCGTCCGGTTCCGGTCTAGACCGCCGGTACAGACCAGTATCAGCCGGTTCGGATCTGGTACAAAAAACAAAAAAAAAATTAAAAATTAAAAATTTCAGACCGGCGCGGGACCGGTCGCCAGACCGGCGGTACCGGTCGTCGGACTGCTAGAACGGGTCACGGACCGGTCACTGGACCGCCGGTCCATAACCCAGCGATACAAAGGCTTGTATCGCGGGTTGGAACCAGACTGGTCCCGTAAGGGCCGGTCCGGACCGGTACCGACCGATACTTGAAACCATGCCTGGAACCTCCAGTTCCTGAGCTAGAGAGTCTACCAGTTGAGCTAACCCATGTGGGTGAATCTAATGCTTTTCTTTGACTGAGAAAAACCAGACAAGGTATGACGTACTTCCATTTCAAGAGAGTAATGTAAGATTGTAAGCCACCAAAATCCTTCATGTCTGCACAAAAGTGAAGTTAAGCAATCAAAGTACGTATAGTAGGATCATTGCCAATAAGAACAATGTCGTTGACATATAATACAAGTACCGAACAAAGATGCAACAGGTGGAATAAATATTGACAAAAATGATATATGTAAAACCAAGTCCAAGTGGAAGAGAGTAAAATCACACACGAGGTGCCTACTTGAGCACATATGGAGCCATTTGGCGTCCACAAACAGGACCTAGATGGAGTGGGTGAACAAATCCAGGAGGTGCACAAAAGACAGAAGAGAGGAAAGCATAAAATAAAAAATCATTACTTTTAGAGACAAACTAACTAAAGAGGGAACATAAGATCTAGACGCAGAACCTACAGAGATGTGGGATGCAATGCCCAATGTGGAAGAAGCCTTTGGATAATCTAGATATAAGGTTCAATTCCACAAAGAAACTTAGTGATGAAGTAATGAAGTTTAAAAGGCTATGCTAAAGAGAAAGACCTTCACTTTAAGACCCGACATAGAAATAAAACCAGAAAAACATAGAAAAATATAATAGTGCAAAAAAAAAAAAATGGATAACTTGCATCACAAGCAGTACGAAAAAGGTAAAAATATGATGATAAACTTGCAAGACTTAGAGAGACAATCACAAGAGGTAATCAAGTTAGATGCATTAAAAGGAACAATTTACAACTCTTAGTAAAGAATGAGGAGATTAAAGAATGATGGGAAAAAAATTATTAAATAAAAAAAGTCTAGGATTCATGTCATAAAAGAACTCCATATTACGTGAAGATGTAAGTAATAGTAACACAAGAGAACACTAGTATCTTTGTAGGATAAGAGTTATTGAGGTGAAGGTTAACTCCAGTCATAATGAAAATAATAGACCCTAAGGCCAAATGGTATTTCAACGGAAGTGTGGGAAATGCATGCGAGATTGGTGTACTTTGGTTACCAAATTGTTTGATAGTATTTGAAGGCTAGGAAACTGTTAAATGATTAAACGAGATAAATGGTAGTATCAATATATAAGAACAAAGAAGATGTCCAAAATCTTAGCAACCATTGAGGAATTAAGCTTATAAATCATAACAAGAAACTATAAGAAAGAGTGATGAAACGAATATTTAGAGAAACATCTTAGGTATAAGAAAATAAGTTTGGATTGATGCCAAGCAAGTCTACTATGAAGGCTATCATTTTGCTCGGACAATTAGTGGGCACCTTTAGAGACAATAGGAGAGACCTTCATATGGTTTAATTGATTTACAAAAACCATATGAGCAAGTACCTAGAGATTTAATCTAGTAGATTTTGGTAGGAAAAGAGTACCAAGCAAATACATTAATATCATTAAGAACATATACGAGAAACGCTAATAGTGTATGAACAGTGGCAACGAGACATATGACTTTCCAGAAATGAGTCATTATTTTTACCATTGATTATAAATGATGTGATGGCTCATAATCAAGAGAAGGTGTTTTAGCATATGTTATTTGTAGATGATGTGGCTTTGGTGGAACAAACTAGAGAAAGAGTTAATGCAAAACTAATATATTGGAGGAATAACTTAAAATCAAAAGGTTTCAGAATAAGTCAAGATTGAGCATATGAAATGCAACTTTAGCAAAAATAGCAACAAGAATGAAACAATGGTAAGAATTAAGACAAGGAGATTCCAAGTTGCCAATTTTATCATCTTGGATAAATTATTCAAAAAGATAGGATATTGACGATGACGCTACACAGAATTAAAGCTGGATGTTAACTGGCAACAACAACCATTAGACCTGCTATGATGCATGGAGCAAAATTTAGGGTAAAATAAAGAAGCAGTATATTCACAGGACGAGTGCTACTAAGACAAGGATGATGAAACAATTACCTGAAATGACTAAGAAAGATAAGGTAAGGATTGAACATTTACCCAAGTGTGTCTAAGAGTAGCCTCAACAGGAGCTAAGATGAAGGAACTTAGGTTAAGATGGATTAGACATATAAAACTGAGACCTAGGAAGATGCCTGGGAGAGGTACGAGAAGATGCATATTGATGGAACTAAAATGGCTAGAGAAAGCCGAAAAAAGGCCAGGATGAAGTTGGTTAGAAATAAATTAAATACCCATAATCTAACTGAAGATATGGTTTTTAACACATTAGAATAGCAAAACATGATTCGTGTTACCAAACCCAACTAGCTGGGACCAAGCATTTTGTTGATGCATAAGAGAATAGTAAGTTACAAACAATGAATACTGTAAATAGTAAGTGCAGGAATTCATAAAAAATGATTTTGATCCTTAATGAAGTTAAAGTGCCGACATCTGGTGTGGTATCTTTCATTTCACCTGAAACCAAAACTGTCAATTCAACAAATCAAAATTTATGCTCCAGAAAGGAGTGGACAAGAAAACTTAATTTTTCCTTTGAAACCATAACAGCCAATTCAACAATTCAAATTTTATATTTCAGAAAGGATTGCACCAGAGAACTTACCTTTTCCCTTCAACATCCACTCCATGAACTAAAAACTCATCAGCATAGATGGCAAGGAAATCCAAAGTGTTCTCATCAAGATATACATCACTAAATCTCTGCCATCTATCAGTGACAATTGCATATTTACCCTCCCGCATATCAAAACCATTAAGGAGAGGACTAAGAACAGGACAAAAATTAAACTAAAAGAATTTTAATACAAATTCTATTCTCTTTGGAATTCCCTCCCAGAAGCATCCGATGTTGTTCACAAATGTAAAGCAGCAAGAAATACAATGCTTCTTTTCATCATACAACTGTGCACTGACATGCAAGAGCCAAGAGGCAATTCATATGTTGAACCCAATGTACTCTTTTGATTGGGCATAACAATAAATTACCCAACCATGTGATCATAAACATCCAATAATTCTAACCTTTCCAATCAGAAGTTCACGAAAGAGTTCACTCAAAAGATTTCTAGAAGTACCATATTGAATTGGTTTTGAGGTTGGAAGATACCTTGGATGGGGAATTATAAATCAAGGGCCTTGTTACATAAGTGGATGAGTGATGTACCATGACGCTTTACCCATTCAGAGATGCTGGTGTCATCTTTTGATGATTAATCAACAGAGATTGACATCATGATTGAAATTGAGTAAAATCTTTCAATACCTATTCCAAAACAGAAAATGAGACTCCAAGTAATACAGAACTAGGAATACCGCATACCCCTTTGGTCTTGACTGCAACACTCTCCAAGGCTCATAAAATGGGTGTTTCTAACTTATGGATTCTCCAGAGCTTGAGCTTGTGAAAGGTTAGCAGATAAAGAGTTCCTTTTTTAGGATTTCCAATCTCATTTTTAACCTGTTTATCTTTTCTAAGCATATAATACTGTCAGCTCTCTCATGGTCTGCTGACCCAGACAAAAATCCGTTAAATGGTTTATAACCATCATTGAAATTCTGACTAAAAGGTAGAGTGGATGACATTAAATTTAACTGGTGCAGGAAAAATGATTAGCTTGATTTTGATTTTTTCTTTTTTTTTTGTGAAGGATATTTGATGGATTGGATATGATTTTAGTAGAAAATTTTGTCAAGACTTAAAAAGATTATCAAAGAATTCTCTTTAACTACGGTGAAGAAAGCACATATAAACAAAATTTATTACTGTTCCAAAAGCGCTGTGCTTTTAAAATTATGTTTTACTCTCTGAAGATAAAGCCTACAAACCTTTTCTCTGCAACTAAGATCCAACACAAGCCTCCGCTTTCCAACAACACGAACAAGGGTTTTGAGTCTTTCAAGGTCCATTTGTCCATTGTTGAAAACATACTGCCATAAAATCCAAAGAACAAAAATTCAAACGAAAAAAAAAAAAAAAAAGGAAAAAACAACAACAACAAACATGTCTTCTTCTATTTAAAGGACATAAATAGTCATGGTTAATTGTCTGACATTTTACTGATCATAAAATTCATTCTCATGCACTCCTTTTTGGATAGTAGAAACTGTTTGAAGTTCTAAGCAATTAATCATTTCCATGTTCTCAATCTTAATGCTTTGGATCTCAACAATAGGTTTAAGGAACCAATCTCAATGTAGGAATGCTTCCAAAGAAAAACTGGCAAATGTCTCGCACGTCCCTCTTCCCATGAATAGTACCGCTTATGCAAACCATTAGCTCAAACTAATTCAAGATCTACAGTTTATTACACAAAAAAGGCTGTGCATAAATTGGAAACACTTTTTATCAGAAAAGAAAGACTAGATTCTTTGCAAAATAAAAAATTTTACAGTTAAATACGGGGATAGATATAAAAATTATGGGAGACACAAAGATAAAAAAGAAGAATCCATAAAAGATATACACTTAGTATGGTTGGCGGATGCCTTAGCAAATGAGATGAACATCTAGTTCTCCCACATGATAGATCTACAAAATGTGCTGGCTGAAGACTTGCTAGAGGGGGGTTGACCAGAGATTCTCTCTTTATAGGCATTCTTATGAATGACATGATATATGATTAGATTTTGTTTTTTCCTTTTCAGCCTACATCTCTTGCAGTCTGCTTTTGTGCATTCAATTTTGCTTCAATTCTCAGTGAAACGTTTATTACTTATCCAAGAAAAAAAAAGGACACCAAATAGAGAGAGCACATAGGACCACACAAATGATGTCACTTTACAATGAATGAACAAGTCGTTGTATTCCTCAAATCATCATTGCACATCACACATCATTTAGGCATGCGGCATCTGCCATCTCAACTAATCAAATGATCTATTTTTTTTTTTTTTGATAATTAACAACATTTCATTAATCATCAAAATGGGTTACAAATATGTACAAAAGATCACAAAGTGTGATCCCAAGCTAGTAAGCTAATAAATAAATATGCACGTGCTCATAATACCAAATTAGGACAAAACAGGTCCTACACATCTAAAATCTCTAAATTATCCTCCCAAGGAATGCCCGCACCAAACAACTATCTATCCACCCTTCATCTGGCCCAACCATCTGCCTCGTCATTTGCTGATCTCTGAACATGGGAAAAAATATTCGAAGACCCTGGCTAAGATGACGTGCTAGCCAAACCAGATGTGCAAATCTCCAAGGATATCTACTATTGAATGACATCCATGAGATTCCTAAGAAAGAATCTCCCTCTGCCTGTAGAACTTCCATCTTCAACCTCCTTGCTTCACGTAAACTTGCAATCAAGGCCCTAATCTGCACTGTGGTGGAATCAGCTACACCAATCGGGCTCGAGAAGGCATGGACAATCACTCCATGTGAGTTCCTGAAAACTCCACCAATTCCAGATATTCCTGGATTACCCATGGAGGAGCCATCAAAAATAAGTTTGACGAAACCCCTATCCGATACCCTCCAAACCACCCTCTGTCTGAACTGAGTGGGCGAGGTCGATAGTAGATCATACCAACTACTAGCGATCGAGTAGACAGAGATACCACGAACTCCTCTCTGACTGCCACCCACCCAGCCACCAATCAAAAATTGGAGTCAATAAGCCACATAATAGGTGTTTGTAAATCCTCAAAAATACGCCTGTTGTGTTCTCCCCAAATTACCCATATGATTGTAAGACACCAAACAGAGATAGCAAATAGGACCACACAATTGATGCCACTTTACAATGAATGAACAAGGTGTTGTATTCTCTATATCAACATTGCACATTGTAGACATCTGCATCATCTACCAATCAAATGATATACAATAATAATTTTACCCAAAGACGAACAACAAGAAAAAATTGTTATCGTTGGAAGAACTATGCATTTCTACATATTCAAACCCATGCCCGAGAAGTCCCCCAAAACTTCACAGAATCATATTAGTAAGAACTAAGAAGTACCCTTCTTCGTCGAACTTCCATAATCTTCTACCATCTCCTCCCTTCTATAATGCAGTGTACTAAATGTTGCGACATGCCCCCCTTTTTTATATTGGCTACACAACATATAGGCAGAAGTCGTTTTAACGATTTTTTCTGTCATGTCGCCCAAATGTCCCCGACATGTCGCGACATTTCACGACATATCAGCAACATATAAGGAACATGGTGGAAAAAAAAAAAAGTAACAAAAAAAACAGTGAAAATAAATTTTTTATAATGAAACTTCGTATGAGACTAATGTAGGGTTAAATACATTTATATAACCACAATATGACGAAAGAAAATGCACATATAATAAATGAAGTATATTTAGTCATCTAAACATAAGCATATCTAAATACATTAAACACAATAAAAGTGCCCAAATGATATAATATAATTAGATGAAATGAGGAAATACAATGAGGAGAAATCAATACATCACATCCATAAAGAGTGGCACTCCGACTCAATGTCATCCTCATTAACACCATCATCCCTATATTGACAATACTGCACCATCTCTATGTAGTGACAATATTGAGCCCAATCCATAGTTTGATGGTACTATTCCACGCAATAATAGCCTAAATACTATGTTAGTGTATTTAGATATGTTTATGTCCTATTAAGGCTATCACTATGGATGACTTCTCTATTTTTTCACATGATATGCAACCATATCTTTCTAAATAAATGTTAATCATTATATATTTATTTTTTTCATATTTAAAGTTATTGGAATACATTTAATTCTAAGTTAGATCCCTGCAAAGTTTCACTTAAAAAAACATATTTTCATCTCTTTTTTTCTTCATTTTTTCTTGTTTCCACCATGTCAGCGACATGTCCCTAAAGAGGTCCGGCAACATGTCTTGCGACAGCGACATTTACAGCCTTGATATAACTTCACTAACTCTACAAAAGATAACAGGCCTTCACATTCCTTAATCTCTCAAATAGAAAGAAAACGAGAGAATTGAGACATCCATAAGACTATCTCTTCTTTCAAATAAATGATGCATGGGAAGATTTTTAACTTGAATCAAATACTAAAACGTTGGGAATGATCACAAGGTCTATCTACACCAGGGTTCTAAATGTTGGCAACATGTTGCCATTTTTTACCCTTTCGACACGAAATATTAGAAGAAATCGCAATATAGCGATTTTCCTTGATGTCGGTGAAATGTCACTGACATAGGGAAAAAATTTCAAATTTTTTTGATTTTTCCCCCATGTCTCTCGACATGTCGACGACATGTGGCGACATGGGGGAATATTTCAATGTTTTTTGAAACTTTGGTTTCCCCTTTTTCCCCATGTTGATGACATGTCGCTGGCCAATCTTGGCGACATGACCAGCGACATCGACATTTAAAACCTTGATCTACACCATGTCACTCGTCTTCTTAGAATCAACTACACCTATTCCCCACCTAAGTCACCCCGCTCAAGAATCCATCCTTAGCATTCATAATCCCCCCCAAGCCTACTTTAAAATCCTAGCTGCCCTCTTTGCACCCGAATATACCTGCAGCAACCCTCCTACACAAGCCCATCCCCCTTACTAAATTCCACAATCATTTACCTAACAAAGCCAGATTCATCAACCTAATACTTCTAATCCCTCCAAACTTCTTATAATTACAAACTAAGTCCCTAACTAAATGAACCTTCCTTTTTGCCCTCTTCCCCTATAAGAAATCACGCAAAATCTTTTTCGTGTGTTGCACCTTATGTTACATGGACTAGGGTGTAGGTATCGATGTGGTCCTCATGTCATAGGATATAAGAGTCGACCCATATATTCTAAATCTTTAACTTACTTTAAGTGTAGGAGTAAAATGATAATAGATAACGAAATCGATTGCTTTTAGGAATCTCTTGATTCCCAATTCTTATTGTTGCTTCACCACTACCCTTGTTTGTGTTAAAGATACATTTCATTTCCATGTACTCGGTTTTAATTTGATGTATGTTGAAACCTTCTGATTCCAAGGTCTCCCTCCATAACTCCAATTTTGCATTTACTCCCTCTAGATTGGTCTACCAAAACCACATCATCTACAAAAATCATACATTGATGCAAGAGCATCCCTTTTATTATGGGCCATTACTATAGCATTATCATGTTACTGTAGCGGGAACTGTTCATGTACTGTAGCAGCTACAGGTCATGTGTACTGTAGTGGTACTGTTTTTGTTTTCTTAGTTTATGAGGGTATTTCAGTCTTTTTATTTATTTCTACTTAAGCTATCATGTAGGGCAGAGATTAGAATGTTATTAGGATTAGTAGGTTATATAAGTAGTTTTTTTTAGAAATTGTAAGCAGTTTTTATCATATTCTAATTTTATCATTAGGAAAGAAGACAAATTCTTGTTCTTAGCTACAAAGACCAGTTGATTTGTTCTCTATTGCTCTCTATTTGTTTCTTTTCATCTCTACCCACAATCAGATTGAATCCTCGTTGATTTAGGTGATCTTTCTCGATGTCATACACTAAGGCAACTTCTCTTGAATGCGTAGTCAATTCATCCATGATTAAAGAAAAAAAAATAGGGACTCATAGTTCACCCTTGATGTAAACATATCTTTATTAGTAACTCATTTGTCTTGATACCACCACTCTTATCATAGTTTTGATCAGTAAAGTAACTATTCATTAAATATGTCAAAATGTACAAGTAATGGGCATCTATACAATCCCTACAAAAGTCTAAACAGTCTAAATCTACATATCCCAGTTCAGCCCCCAATTACATACAAATTCAGAATAATTGACCCCCCCCGGAATTCCGTATAATTAGATGTCCAAAAAAAACAATAGCGATAAAATCTTGTCGATAATCTTGAGTGTATCATTCTCCAATTCCTTAAAGATCCTCTGATTTCTTTCACCCCACATTGTCCAACCGATTGCGGCCGAACATAAATTCCACAAAATACAACTTCTTCGACTACCATTCTTTTTCTTTCTCCACCCCCAACTAGTCAACTCCGACTTAAGTTGATCTTCCATAATCCAATCGTAGCCAAACCTTCTAGAGAAGGAAAGCCAGATCCTCCTAGTCACCTTGCAGTGAAGAACTAAGTACGAGACAATCTCCTCCTCCTTCTTGCACATGCAGCACCTCGAAGCCATAACCCACCCCCTCCATTTCAGATTATCACATGTAAGAATTATGTTCAGAGTCGCAGTCCATACGAAGAATGAAACCTTAGAAGGAATCCCGCAAACCAAATCAACTTACAAGGACACCGTCGATATACATCTCCTCATCCATCTAATCCATTTGTCCCCGAAGCCCATTCTTTTCATAACATATAATAAGAAATCCCAATTCACATTATCGTATGCTTTCTCCAAATCCACCTTGCAAATTAATGCACTTTTCTTGCCTTTTACGACAGAGTCAATACATTCATTTGCTAATAACACCCAATCCAATATTTGGCGGCCTCCAACAAAAGCACTTTGAGTATTGGAAATAACTTTCCCCACCATCTTTTTCAGCCTATTAGACAGCACCTTTGCCAAAATCTTGTAAAGGCTACCCACCAAGCTTATTGGCCGGAAATCCTTTAAATTCAATGTTCCCTCCCTCTTAGGTATCAAGGCAATAAATGTCGCATTAGCACTTCTTTCAAAGCTAGCTTTCTCAAAGAATTCAAAAAAGACCTCATTATATCCTCCTTCACCACCTCCCAACACTTCTTATAGAAGGCAACGGTGAAACCACCTGGCCCCGGGGTCTTATCACCATCAATATCCTCAATTGCCCCTCAAACCTCCCTATCGCTAAACATCACTTCTAACTCCCCCGCCTCCGTAGAATTTAGACTGTCAAAGACCATCCCATTCAATCTTGGTCTAAATCTCTCATCAAGAAAAAGAGTCTTATAATAGTCTTCAATGGCTTCCTTTATCTTACCCTCATCATCCACAACTACCCCATTCACTTCAATTCTATTGATAGTATTCACCCTACTCCTTGCGTTCGCCATCTTATGAAAAAACTTAAAATTTTTGTCGCCCTCTTTCAACCAAATTGCTGTAAACGCCTCCAGGAAATCTCCTCCATCTTTGCCACCTTGACAAATTCCTTCTTAATTTGTTCTCTTTCCATTCGATCCATCCTCCCCATGTCCCCCTTACTCTCCAACGTACCAAGCTCTTGAATTTTGTCTAATAAATTAGCTAATCTGTTCTCTACCCTCCCAAATTTTTCTTTATTCCACTTCTTTAACTCCCCTTTTAATAGCTTTAGTTTTCTGCATAGCACAAACGACGGGGATCCCGTAACCTCAAAGCTATTCCACCACTCCCTCACCTTCTCAGTGAAATTCTCTTCCTCCAGCCACATATTTTCAAAGCGAAACGGACTCTTCCTATTCAACTTATCATCACTCAACAACATAATAGGAGTATGATCAGAAGTAGTTTTCGGAAGTGAGATGGCTCGATAGAAGCTACGTTGCACAAACCATAATAGACTGATCCCTAAATGAACTCAGCCTATTGCCTAGGCGATTAGGCGCTTGCCCAGGTAACACATATATCAAATTTCTTGATAATTATTATGGATTATAGTGCATTTCAATGTTTTAAAGTTTGAGATATTGCCAATTCTATGACCTCAATCTTTCAAAAAAGTGTTAAGGGTGGATTATGAATATAGGAAAAGTTGACAAAGAGGTGAGCAAGGGAAGGGAAGATAAAAGAGAGTGGAAACTATGAAAATGAAATTAACAAACCATAAAATGTAGAATGTTTTGTCAGCTCACCGTTGAAGACAAGGGAGACAAAGAGACTGAGAGAGAGAAAGAGAAAGAGAGAGGAAGGAGGGCCCACCTATTTCTGTAGAACTAAGGGATTAATAGTCAAGAGCCTTCCTCATTGGTGACTATCAAATGAAGAAATCCATAATTTGTTGGTTATTATACGCGTACTAAAAAAATCAAATTAACTAACAATAAATTTATTACATTGAGTTAAAAGTTAAATTTATATTAACTTTTAAATCATGTAATTAGAAGTTGAAAGGTATAAATTAATATTTTACATAAATTATTTGATTTAAATAAATTAGGTGCTCTTTAGTCAAGC
>JAUPMG010044742.1:0-14124 GCA_031762675.1 Pachysandra terminalis | reverse complement strand
CATTCACATTAACATCTCTATAAGACTAATAAGCATCAGTAATAAGTCTAAAAGTGCAAGTGTTAGACACTTATCAGCGTCCGTCCCATAAACCAGTGAGAAGGGGGTAGCTTGGGTAGCGCGATGCTTCGAGACCCGGTAGGCCCAAAGAGCGTCGGGAAAATGCCCGTTCCACCGGGACTGGTGATCATAGGTCATTTTACTTAGTAGCTTGATGAGGGTTTTGTTAGTAGCCTCGGCCTGACCGTTCCCCTGAGAGTAATGCTTGGTAAACTTGAGATGTGTAACCCGGTACTCGGCTAGCAACAACCGGACTTGTCTGTTTAGGAAGGACAACCCGTTATCCGTGATGATTCTCTGGGGCGGCCCGGACCTGGAGATAATGCACTCCCGGATGAACTGTTCGACTATCTCCCCGGTCGCTCTTCGCAATGTGACGGCCTCAACCCACTTGGTGAAGTACTCGGTGCCCACCAAGATCCACACATGCCCCTTCCTGCTCAGGGGTTGATGGGTCCAATCAAGTCAAGCCCCCAAGTATGACAGGGCCAGGGCATTAGAATTGATTGCATTCCTTGGGGAGGGAACCTTGGATCTGGCACAGAGAGTACTTCCTCACATAATCAAAGGCATCGTTCCTCATGGTCAGCCAGTAATAACCGAGGGCAATTAATTAATCAAATAGCTTCTCTTGCCCCTCGTGAGCCCCACAGGAACCCGAGTGGACCTCCCTTAGGAAAATTTCGGCTTCCCGGGGTCCGACACACTTCAAAAGATGACCATTGAAGCTACTCAGAACAGGTCGTCCCCCTGCACCTGGAATCGTGCCGCCCTCCTGCGGATCCTGTGGGTCTCCACTGCGCTTGATGGTAAGACCCCGTCTCGCAGGAAAAAGGGGAAAGGCCGCCTCCAATCCCTTTCCTGGGTATCAACTTGGCAGGCCTCCATCACGTCAACCGACTGTTGGCAACCTGTACAGTTCCTTTGAACTCTTGCTGCATCATATACCATGATCGGCCAATAATAACCGAGCATTTGCAATCTCCTGCTGAGTGAAATGGAGTCCGAGCTTCCACGAGTTTGCTTGTGCAGGTCAGCAAGGGTCTGTCGGGACTCCTCATGACTAATGCACCTTAACAAGACACCGCTGGTGGCTCGGTAATACAGGGCACCCTCAATCTCTACAAAATTTTCCACCTTGCTCACAGGGATCCCGCTCGGCGAGACCGGGTGCTGAACCTTGTAGAGGATCGGGTGCCTCCAATCTGTGGGGAAGATGTCCTCCTTCTCGACCATGGGGTCGAGGGTTGCTGGGAGGACCATCCTGATGACGTCAATCCACAGTGAACCGCCATCCAAGACAATTCTGCTTCCGAAATTGGCTAAAAGATTAGCCTGGTGATTCTTGGATCTCTGAATATGGAGCAGTGAGCATTCTGTGAATTTCTTCATCAGGGCTTGGATGGCAGTCATGTGCAGCACCAACTCAGGCTCCTTGACAGCAAAGTTTTCATTGACTTGTGATATGATAACCTTTGAATCACCGAGAATCTTGAGCTTGTCCATACGTAACTGCCTTGCCAGGATTAGGCCAATCAGTAGGGCTTCATACTCGGCCTGGTAGTTGGTACAGAGGAAGTCGAGTTTGAAAGAGAAGTATAGGTGACATCCGTTGTCAGCAATGAACTCAATACCGGCTCAGCCACCGTCAGAGTTGACTGACCCGTAAAACTTCATCTGCCACTCTCGCTCCTCGACCACGTTGATCTCGAACTCTAGTAACTCTTCCTCCTTGGCCTTGGAAAAAGCTGTGAGCAGGTCGGCCACGGCCTACCCACGAATGGTACGGGGGTGCTCACAGATGATATTAAATTCGGACAACTGCAAGAGCCACTTTGTATATCTCCCTGTAAGTACGGGTTGAGAGAGTAGGAATTTGATAGGGTTAGCCTTGGTGCTCAAGTGGGTTGGGCACGCTAATGGGTAATGCCGCAACTTCTGAGTCACGTGGGCTAGAGCTAGGCAGAATTTATCCACCTATGAATACTTCAACTCAGCCCCCCGGAGGAGCCTGCTGACATAATACACCGGTCTTTTAGTCCCCTCAGCATCTTCCTGAGCGAGTAAACCCCCAAGGGCGGTATCCGAGGTAGCGAGGTAAAAACGTAGAGGCTTCCCGAGGGAGGGTGAGACCATGGTTTGCAGGTGTTTGAGGACATCCTTAATCTTCTGGCACTCCTGAATCCACAAGAAGGGGGTCCCTTTGCGTAGCAGAGGCATGAGTGGGGCGATGCAGGCAGACAATCCAGGTATGAACCTCCGGATATAGGAAATCTTCCCAAGGAAAGACTTCAGTTGCTTCGGTGTCCGAGGCGGGCATAGTTCAAGTATTGCCTTGGTCTTGGTAGAATCTAGGTCAATGTCGTGCCGGTGTACAATAAAACCCAGAAACTTCCCAGCAGTGATTCCAAAGGCACACCTAGTCGGATTCATCTTCAGGTTGTAGAGCCGGCACCTCTGAAAAACCTTTGCCAGTACCTCTAGGTGTTCATGCGCTTCTTGGACTTTACAACAAAATCGTCTACATAATCTTCCACCTCTGCATGCATCATGTCATGGACAATAGCGGTCATAGCCCGCTGATAGGTAGCCCCGACATTCTTTGACCCAAAGGGCATAACCGTGTAGTGAAAGTTACCCAGTGGGGGTGCGGAATGCGGTGTGGCAGGGTTCGTGGTCGCTCATCAGGATCTGGTTATACTCGCTGAAACCATCCATGAATGAAAACATCGCGTGCCCGGCCGTGGCGTCTATTAGCAGGTCCATGTTTGGCAGAGGAAACTCGTCCTTAGTGCTTGCCTTGTTGAGATCTCGGAAATCCACGCAACACCGGATCTGTCCATTCTTTTTCTTAACCGGGACAACATTCGCAAGCCAAACCGGGTGCTGGATGGGTTTGATAAAACTGGCCTTCAAGAGTTTCTCCACTTCGCCCTTTATCTGTAGTTGTATATCGGGTTTGAAAATTCGGGCGGGCTGCTTGACCGGTTTGACCTCAGAAGACAAGTGAAGTCTATGGGTAACTAAATGAGGATCTAGACCACACATCTCATCATACGACCAAGCAAACACATCCTTGTATTCCTTCAAAAGATTAACAAGATTACACTTCTCCTCAGGAGACAGATTGACGTTTACAAAGGTCGTCCGCTTCTCTTCCTTGCTCTCGAGGTTCACTTCATCCAGGGTTTCGAGGATGGACCTCGCGCCATCCTCGAGGTGCTCGGTTGCGTCCTGTATGTCAAAGGCGACAGCAGGGAAGGTCCGTCTTCATCACTGTAGATCGAGTGCTCATCGCCTATTGCAAAGGCGGCTTCCTCGGCTCCTGGCCCCTCTTGGGCGGTCTGTGGTAAAGTTGGCTCTAGCCCCTGGGTCTCAGTCCACAGCTTGTAGACAAACTGTCCATTCCCCAGCTTGACCCGTGTGCACCGAGCTCCAAAGGCGGAATCGGTCACCGTCTCCTCGGCAACGCCCTTCTGCCGCTCTCCATCTTTCTTCCTCTCTTCCTTCATCTTCCTCTTAGACGGGCCAGGCTCAAGTAGTGCTATCTCAGGATCGACTTGTATGTCAGGACAGGCGGGCAGTCGGATCCCTCGAGGTAGGGATACCTGGCATTCACCTGTTGGGGCCAGCTCGCCATACTCGAACGCGTCTGCAAGGTAAACCTCGGTCTCATCAAACGGGCATGGGTCCGCGATTAGCCGCACCATCTTCCCCTTCTTAAAACCTTTGCAACACTGGTGGAATGTGGAAGGGACAAGAAGACAACGGTGAATCCAAGGCCGGCCAAGGAAGATGTGGTAACTAGGGCTACTGTCCAACACATGGAAGAGTGTCGGGTTCTTGTACGGCCCCACCTGCAGTTCGAGGGTCATGTGGCCAAGAGCGCACTGGCTTCGGGTGTCAAATTCGTAGATCTGGATGGCTTGAGGAACAATCCAGTCTTCAGACACGCCAATGGGCTTCAGAATACCAAGGGGGATGATGTTCAAGGAGGACCCGACATCGACCAACGACCTCCTGATATCTACCCCCTGTAAGATAAAGTTTAAGTACATGGCCCGGCGGTGGTCCTTGTCTGCCACCATCATATCCTCTGGTCCAAAGGTGATGACACCGTCCAGGGAGAAATCAACAGCACAAGGCATCTCTGTATCCAGTAATGGCAGTCTCTGGGCACAAGCCCGCATGGTGATCCTCTCTTGCCTCGAGAAGCCAAACTCCTCGAGGCTCCTCTCGAGCCTCAGCAGCTTTGGTGGCACCGGCTCTCTTCTAGCCACAGTCCCAATCTCAGAAAACAACACATTAACCGCGCCCACCTGCCGTTGTGGGCGGGCAGGGGGTCAACATGCTCCTGCTCGAATCGGAGGTCTACTTCACCGTCAGCAACCCGGAGCTTGTACAACCTTCTCAAGGATTAGCATTCAAGCGTTGTGTGGCGTACCCTTCGGTGGAACTTGTAGTACTAGGGATCTGTTTTCTCTTGAGCGGTCGGCTCTCGATCTATAGGGGGCAGCACGACACAGTTGTCCCGGATCCAGCTTTCTAGCAAAACGTCCAGCTGGGCCGGGGTGCAGTTCGGTGTTGGAGGGAAAGGGCGGTCAGGTCTTGCCTCATTCCCTCTTCCCCTCTTTGGGGCTCGGCTGTCAGGATGGGCACTTTCGGCCCCTCGCTTCTTCACCAACGGCTTCTTAGCCACATTGGGTGCAACTACTGAAAGACCCGTCCTCCGGGCTGCTTCGATCAGACGGGTGAAGCTTGGAAGCTTGTAGTTCTCCAAGTATATCCGGTATTCCAAGAGCATCCCCATCACACACATCTCAACATACCGAGATTCCTCCAGGCTGTCGCTGCATATCATCACAAGCCCCCAGAACCGCTTCATATAAGTCACCAAGTCCTCCGCAGGCCCCTGGCATTCTCGGCTGAGCTCCACAATCATGTAAATCTCCTCCGTGACAAAGAATTTCTTATAGAAGAGGGAGGCCATGTCCTCTTATATGTAAACCAAGCCTGGCACAAGATTGTTGTACCAGGTGTAGGCCTTCTCAGACAGGGACTTGGAAAACTCCCTTAGTCGGAGGTCATGGTCGGCAGCATGGGGTCCGAGGGCCTCGACAAAGCGGCTGATGTACTCCCTCACATTACTGGTCTGGCCAGTGAACCTCTGGAACTTGGGGCTGGCGTAATCCTTAGGGTAAGGTTTCTGAAGCAGTGAGGAAGGATATGAGGGGCGGAAGTCATTGTCTGCCCAATCCGGGTCTTGGAATCGGGATTGGCGTAATATGGCTTCAACATCAGCCATGGTGGCAAAGGAAGGTAGAGTATGTGGAGGGGGAATGTTGGCTGCAGGGGGCGGGGTGACGTGAGTTGTGGATGGTAATGGAGTGTATGCGGGGTTGGGAATGGCCAAGGGGTATACACGGCCACTGAAGGTGCGGGCGCGTGAGGCGGTACAGGCGGCTGTGGGAGTATGTCTACATGTGCATCCTCCATTACGGGTCTAGATTTGTTGTCCCGAGATATGGAAGGCTGCCAGGGTGCCTGAGGAGTGGTGGGTTTCTGGCTGGCGCTCTGCTACGCTGCCATGACCATGAGTTGTTGCTGAATGAGCCAAAGCGTATCAGCAATTGAGGACACGGAACCAGAGGACTGAAATCCTGGGTGAGGAGCGCTCGGAGGCAGCGGAGTCAAAAGGGGAGACTCGTGGGGTGGAGTTGGAGCTTCGAGGGGCAGCTTTCCACTTGGTTGGCGATCGTCCGAGTTGTTGGCAGACGACTGACCTTGGCTCGTCTCTGAGGGAAAATGCTGCATCTTTCTCAGGGATGTGATCCCGGCTATGGGACTGAAACACTCAAAGGTTAAAAAACACTAAGGAAACAAAATAGGTCCCCAGCAGAGTCGCCAAAATGTTGATCCCCAAAATGGTAGCCTAAGCCGGTTTGCTTAGCATAAATAAAAGGCATAGGTATTAGCACCTGAGAGGCCTACCAAATCCTGGGTTGAACCGGTTCGGTTACTTGTCTCACACCGGCCTAAACCAGGGGGTGGCCGTTCCGGGGTGAGGTTTCCCTAGAGAGTTGAGTGTCAACAAAAACAATGAGGGCCAGGATGAGAAGAAGAAGCTCAGGAAAGTGTCAGAGAAGCTGCAGGGCTCTAATGGCTACCTCAGAGAGAGAAAATCAGTCCTGTCATACTATAACTTTTCTCCCCTCCAAAAAGTTTCCTTTACTCCTGGGGAGTGAAGGCTTTTATAGCCTTCCACCCCTGGTCGAGCCCTCTCACTGAATGACAAGTGTTGCGCATGCCGGATGCAACGAAGACACCTGTCGTTGTGGGGTAGACTAAGAGTGCGGCCTGCAGCTTTAACCAATCTCATCAGCCGCCTATGTGGACTTCTGCCGTCCAGATGGGCCAATGGGACGGTTTCTGTAGCCCATTTTCCTGAAAGGTTTCTTGATTTACCCCCACCCACCCCCCCCTCCCACCCTTCTGATTGGCCTAAAAATTGTAATGATTGAGAGTTGTGGGTGAACCGTCGATTTAGTCAAACCAGGTGTCGCCCGTATGGGCTCCCGCCGTCCGCCTGGGCCAATTGGATTGACCTGTCAGCCCTTTTTCCTAAAAAGGGGCTTCTTGGTTTCTGTTACCCTCATTTTCCTGTTTGGAGCAAAGGTCGTGCAATGATTTGCCTGGACCAAAGGTCGTACAATGATTGAGAACCATGGAGAGGGAGACCCGAGTTTGAGTCACGTGAGTTTTAATCCTTCAATCCGTGCCTCGGGACGAGGCAGAGATCTCTCCAATACTTGGGCATTTTACTTTGGTGGACCATCAGGAAACCCTCCTCTTGGCGGGAGGGGACAACACCCTTAGTTTTAAGAGGGGAGATTTTGACCTTCCTGAGAGGGGGCTCATATCTGGTAAGGGGTTTACCCTTACCTCGGGATCTGGTGGGGGTTAGCCCGACCACGTAACCTTTGAAAGGAGTCTACCTTATATCCGGCCCAGGGGTTTACCCTTGCCTCGAGATCCGGTAGGGAGTTAGCCCTATCTCATGACCTTTAAAAGGGGTCTAGCTTATTTCCGGCCCAAGGGTTTACCCTTGCCTTGGGATCCGGTAGGGGGGTTAGCCCTACCTCATGACCTTTGAAAGGGGTCTACCTTATATCCGGCCCAAGGGTTTACCCTTGCGTCGTGATCCGGTAGGGAGGTTAGCCCTACCTAATGACTTTTAAAAGGGGTCTACCTTATATCCGGTACAGGGGTTTACCCTTGCCTCGGGATCTGATAGGGGGTTAGCCTTACTTTGACTTTTAAAAGGGGTCTACCTTATATCCGACATAGGGGTTTACCCTTGCCTCGGGATCCGGTAGGGGGTTAGCCTTACCTTGACTTTAAAAGGGGTCTACCTTATATCCGACCCAGGGGTTTACCCTTGCCTCGGGATCCGGTAAGGGGGTTAGCCCTACCTCGACTTTTGAAAGGGGTCTACCTTATATCCGGCCCAGGGGTTTACCCTTGCCTCGGGATCCGGTAGGGGGTTAGCCCGGCCTCATAAAGAAGCTTGCACGTCTGAGGTGACTTGTCTTGTACGTATCCTCAGTCAGTGTCACGCAGCACGCAGGGATTGGCTCAATTTGAATTTACAAAAAATGGGGTCATCAATACCTTCCTACTCTCTTAACTAAACCTCCTGACCCAACTCTAGTTAGACTATTGCTTATTTAATTTTGGATCTATTTTTGGGAATAATTGACATATCACGGATGACTATTGACACCCGAACTCAATAAATGGTGACGTCTCCATATTTACCCAATTGACCTATGGTTCACCCGACCGTTGAGTGAACACAATATGCATTCAAACTGACTTTTTCAGTTATGTCAATATCTTCTTCCCCTAGTCTCTTCTCTTTGTCTTATTTACGGGTCAAAGTTGAGAATGAGTGCTCTTGGCAGAACGGTTGCGCGACGGTTTTGACTGTCTTAAAACAGGCTCTCCCTACCTATTTCTCTGAAATGTTGATTGTATCGGTCCACTTGTATTAGCTGTCAATTCTTCTCTAATATATTTGTCCATTACAAAACCTGCATCACCAATATCATAACACGAAGATAATTTTATCAAATTTTTTAGTGTAAAGACCCGATTTTAGATTTATGAAAAACTCGCCGAGTTATCAAAATATCCGGCCAAGTTACCGAGTCAAAACAGAGTTTTACGAAATCACGGGACAAATCTACCAAGATTCTCAACATTCGAGTAACTAAACTAACCTTAATTCCTCGCCACATCAACCTCCTCTCTCTCTCTCTCTCTCTCTCTCTCTCTATCCAATCTGGTTAGGTGAGGAGTCTATATATTGATATTCACACGTCTTTCCTTTGTTACTTTAACAAGCGTAGTGCACGCATTCGCTTTTAAACTTCGCCGGAAAACATCATGATGCCGGTGGACGGATCGAATGTCTCAGGCCAAACGGCATGCGTGACGGGTGCCGGAGGTTTTATTGCTTCATGGCTCGTCAAGCTTCTCTTGGAGAAAGGTTATACTGTTAAAGGAACCGTTCGAAACCCAGGTTAGTTCTCATCTTCTCCTCTTTCTTCCCACCACTTTAAAATTTACCATCCTTATATCATCTGGGTATCAGAATTGCTATTACAGATGGCGCAAAGAACTCTCATTTGAAAATGCTTGAAGGCGCTAAAGAGAGATTAATTCTCTGCAAAGCTGATCTTTTAGATTACGAGAGCCTTCGAGAAGCAGTAAAGGGTTGTGATGGGGTTTTCCATACAGCTTCTCCTGTAACTGATGATCCAGTGAGTACCTCCATTACGGTGATTCTTCAAACTTTTCTTTTTCTTCCGCCTCCCTTCATTTGAAAGATAACGAGATCAATGCTTTGATTACAGGAACAAATGGTGGAACCAGCAGTGATCGGAACCAAGAACGTAATAAACGCCGCAGCTGAAGCCGGAGTCCGGCGCGTAGTCTTCACTTCCTCAATTGGAGCCGTCTACATGAACCCCAAAAGAAGCCCGGATGCAGTCGTCGACGAGACCTGTTGGAGTGAGCTCGAGTTCTGTAAGAATACCAAGGTATAATACGTTTTGACTATTTTACCTCACTCTTTATGGAAAATGACACATCTCAATAAGGTTGTTGGTTGTACTGGTACGTGGGCAGAACTGGTATTGTTACGGGAAGGTGGTGGCGGAACAGGCGGCGTGGGAGGTGGCGAAGGAGAGAGGGATAGAGCTAGTGGTGGTGAACCCGGTGTTGGTGTTGGGTCCACTGTTGCAACCCACCGTGAACGCTAGCATAGTTCACATACTCAAGTACCTGACCGGCTCGGCTAAGACCTACGCCAACTCTGTCCAAGCCTATGTGCATGTAAAGGACGTGGCTTTGGCTCATATACTGGTCTACGAGACACCGTTGGCCTCAGGGAGATATCTGTGCGCCGAGAGCGTACTTCACCGGGGTGACGTCGTAGCCATACTCGCCAAGTTCTTCCCTGGGTACCCTATTCCGACCAAGTAAGTTAGGACAAGTATTTTTTTTACGAGTAATTATGTGAACAGGAAGGCTCACCACACACAAACCTGTGACCTGCGACTCTAAAAACCTAAGACAATGGTGAACTTTAGGTTTGGCAGGTCATCAATTAATGTGATGGGCTCCAAGGGCATGTGTTATGCTCCTGTGCACATAAAAGGAACATAATTGGGACGAAAATTCGGTCTCAATAAGTTATTACTCTAGCATCATCAACGAAAACGAATCAGTTTCAACAAAACCAACGACGGAGATCTTCTGTTATAAAGATTCTTGTTATTCGTGCATAAGAGCATAATACTAGTTCCGTTTCGGAGGGCCCACCTTTATAATTTGTGACTTGTCATTCTAAAAACATAAAAAAATGATGAACCCTAAGACCCACTACATTAATCGTTTTGGCAGGTCAACAGTTTGTGTGGTGGGCCTCCCAAGAGCACATAACAAGAACATAACCAGGATCTCCATAACAAAAGATTCTGACTCAGTTACAACATGTAGTATATACATTCGAAAAATTGGTACCTTTGAAACAAAGGTTAAAAGAAACCTTTAAAAAATAAGAAGAAGATGAACCTTAAATTCTAAAACTTATAACTCTAAATCCAATAAGAAGATGAACCTAAATTCTAAATGTTAAACCTTAACATTTAAAAATATTTAACCTCATAGAAAGATGAAACATTAAACCCTAAAAAAATAAACCTTAAAATCTAAAAACTGTACGGAAAACAAAAATGATTCATACATCTCATTGGTAGTGTTGTGTTTCCTGTCGCATATACATATTATTTTCACAATATTTTTTATTTTTTTTTTGCTTGTAATGGTTTTTGTGTGTTTGAAATTACTGATCTAGATGCAATAATAATAATCAACAGTTAATAATTTTTAAATTCTCTAGAAACAATGTTTGATATAAAAAAAAAAAATTAACATTTTATATTTGGGATTAAAAGTTTTATATGTAAAGTGGGGTTACGTGGAAGTAACTTAAATCTTTTTTTCGAGTGTAAAATTCATGTCACACCAGATTTCTAACTCTGATGTCTCACCAACCTGTCTTATAATATCATAATCTTGTGAGTAAACTTTACGTATACGTTTATATGGCTTGCAAGTTGCAAGCATAAGACTGGTCTTTCACTTTCAATGAACCTCCTCGTAATTTGCTTCATGTGGAGCAAGTGGCCCCACGAAACCGATTCATCTAAGCTTGACAAAACCACCACCAGCAATAGGAGAGTTTAATTTCTTTCTTTTTCATTCTGTGGGAGTCGGTATACCCAACTTTGAATGTTACTCCCACCACTCAAATTCGCAGTTATGCCTTGAACAAATCTCCCACACAAAACATGGCCATATCAATCTCCACCTACTCCTCTCTCTTTCACGAGTAATGCGAAAAATTCGTCCAAGTTATTCGGATGGGTTGTTTTGCTAGTTACTTCGTTCTAAAATTTAGGAACATTTAACTAGCTATTCATCAGAAAATCCAGCCGATTAATTGGTAAAACTCGTTCGAATTTTCTGTTGACTCAACCGATTAACTAAGGTATGAGTCAAATTATCTTTTTAAGTAATCTCTAAATTCCACACTTAATCCTTATGTATAAAAAGCAGATTTTCTTTAAAAAAAAAAAATCTAATTTACTAATCCTAGGGCTCTTTCATGTTTTGAATATTAACATGTCTAAAATTAAAAAATAAAGCTCAAATCTCATCTAAGATCTTGATGTGTTTAAGATCTTGATGTGTGACGTTTTCTGTATTTTTTCATACTTTTAAAATTTTATTATATTTTATATATTTTTAAAATATTAATATATTTATGTACTGACCAACTGCTAACTGGACCGAATTATCAAATAACTCGGATAAGTAGACTGTCGAGTTACCAGCTCTATCCTAATGTTTTTAAATACTGCTCTCTCTCTCTCTCTCTCTCTCTCTCTCTCTCTCAATTCCTAATTGGGTTATCCATAGTTGCCAGGCCCCACCCTTTTCATCGAAACTTCGATGAGGAGAATATGAGGAACACATATAAGTTCACCTACCAACTTTGGCTGTTTCACTATTATTATTATTATTTTTTTATTAATTTGGCTTTTGGGTCCTAACTATTATTATTATTTTTTTTTAATTAATTTGGCTTTTGGGTCCTAGTTGGGTTAACCATATTTCTCGGGCGCCACCCATTTCAGTTGGATGAGAAGGAGATATAAGGAACACATATAGGTTCACCTTCCAAATTTAGGAGTGAGGATCTTTTGTGATCAGGATCAAAGATGTCGATTTTTTGTGGCAGATCACAAGAGGTTTTCTGTGATCTATTACAGGAGATCGACATTTGTCCTAGGGGCCCACAAATTTAAAAACCCAATAAATAGATGAACCTTAGGGGCTACAAGCAGTACAACATGTAGGTCCTCTTATGACATGTGCCGATCTCCTGTGGCGGATCACATGAATCACAGAAGATCCCCACTCCAAATTTAGCTGGTTCAGTATAATGCTTTTTTCCGAAAGAGCTTCTATTCAACGTTCGAGTGTTGTTGATATCTCTAAACAGTACTTCACATGGAACCGGTTTTTTTTTTTTTTTTCGAAAGATCCAGAATTCTCTGCTGCCGATTGCTGTTGCTAATGGGTCTTCTTAATAAACAATGTTTGGTACAGGGATTTGAATCAAATTCTCTTTTCACAAAATCCTTCAAATCAAAATCATTTCATTTGTAAGAAACAATGTCAAACAAAACCTTAATTCTCTTAATGCTTGTTTGTGGGGTTTGTGATTTTTGACTTGCTTTTTACTGTTATCCTTCTTTGTTTTTTTTTTTTTTTTTAATGCTGGGGTGGATTTGGAAAGCAGGTGCTCAGATGAGGTGAATCCAAGGGTGAAACCATACAAATTCTCGAACAAGAAGCTCAGGGATCTTGGGCTGGAGTTCACGCCGGCGGGCGAATGCCTCTATGACACTGTCAAGAGCTTGCAGGAGAAGGGTCACCTCCCCATCCCAACTCAGTCAGAGGACTCTCTTCGTATAAATACATGATTGATAAGTATAGCCCTGAAGTAACACAATGTTTGATGTGGGTATTGTTCAATCAACCTTAGTGTTTGTTGTTTGGACCTTAGTATTCTCAACGACCCGTCATAACCACATAGACTACAACTTGCAAGATATTGAAAGTGTTCTCTAAACCAATTGCTTTGGATCTCTCTTGTTATCAAGTGTTAAACACCGATTAATTTAAAAGCTCAAGTTGTTAGAAAACGGCACAACAATGTATATCAAATGGTTTAACACTCCTCATATGTGCGGGCTCTACACGGAAACAATACATCCGTGGGATAAGACAGAATACCGAGGCAAACACATACTACCACATACGTCCGTACAGAAACAACACATCCATAAAAGAATAAACACATAAATACACTATCCCCAAGATTCGAGCACTCGACTTTCCGCTTTAATATTATGTTAAACGCCAATTATTCTAAAAACTCAAATTGTTAGACAACGGCACAATAATATATATCAAATAATTCAACACCAAGTCATTACAACTATTTTATGGATTTGACATCTAAAGTTTTAAGACTTCTTTCCATCCTATAGGTTGCTTTTGTCAATGAGGTTTAGGTGAGAGATAGCCCAGCATTGACATCTCCAAGCGACTAGTCTGCATGAGACAGTTTGGGCAGGATTTTAATGGTTAATCCCATCTACAGGTTTAGGTGAGGAATAGCCCATCCTTGACATCTCCAGGCGACTAGTCTGCATGAGACAGTTTAGGTAGGATTTTAATGGTTAATCCCAACTACCAAAAGAGTTTCTCTGTTGACCATATAAATAACCAGTGATTTAAAATTCGTCGGGTTGACTTGTACTTGACAAAGCTGGCTAGACCTTTCAGGTTTTTAAAACAATTCGATCTATTGCTAATTTGATTTAGTCTGCATCAACTTGACAAATTAATTTCTCAATACTTAATATATATATGAATAGACAATCCGGTTACCAACAATTTTATGGAAAATAATTTTATACCAGAACAAGGTATTTCTTATATACTCGAATATCTCAATGACATGTATGTATGATTGGTGGGATCCACACTTACAAAATAGACATGTCCTGATTTGAATGGTGTCGGTGTAAATAACAAAGGGAAATTTTGGATTTGGAGAGTGCACACTAGGTCAATTTGGATTTGGGCCTTTGACCAAGACGTTGTTGGGTATGGGAAGACTCTTTAAAAGTAATTGTTGTTTGGGACAAATTTTAAGCTGAAAACATCAAATGCCCAAAATAACCTTCACCAAATTTTTTAATTTTGTATTTTAATCCTTTTAATTTTTTTCTATTTTCACCTTAAACCCTTTAGAAACAATTCTCATTTGCCCTTGATTTTCGACCAAAATCACTAAACCTACTGGATTGTCTTCTTCTCCATGCTTGTCCCTCTCTAAGGTTTGGAGATTTTCAACCA